>PVJH01040995.1:0-15292 GCA_004026705.1 Nesogale talazaci
TCAAATAGGACCTCGAACTAGTTACTGGGTGGTGTGTTTGTCACTTCCTGGGACCTTGGTGCGGCTGTGCGCTGCTTTCTGCTCAACTGACTGCAGGCAAAACCAGCCAAACAGACACCTTCCTCATTTTAAACAGAGCCTCTGAAGGTACAATGGTTTGCTCAAAGTTATCCATGATCCAACTCCCGGTGTCCTGTGTGTCAGTCTGAGAGGCCCCGTGTTCTTGAGCTTTGATTGCAAGAGTCTTTGCTGCCAGCAGGCGGAGGGCACAGCAACGTCCTTGGAGGCTGCGTGGATGAGTGATTGCTGATCTTTTCTCCGGGGGCACCACCAGGTGGGGAGATGACTTCCCAAGGAGGCCCCACCCCGAGAGACAGAGCCTAGCCCCTCTAAAATGATCCCTCCTTTTCTGGAATTCATTCTCCAGGGATACCCACCTTTCCCCAGAGAGTTGTGCGCCACCTAGAGGAAACTGGGAATCTGGCACCCTCAGGCCCTTGGGGAGAATCTAAAATGACCTGAAGGCAGGGAGGGCTCCCATCAGGATCAACTTTAATAAATATTTACCTTACCTTTCTGCTGCTAGTCCACCTCTTTGGCTTTGTTAACACTAACAGAAAAAAATGTGGGGGGTGGGGGTGGGTAGCATCGATTCTTTCCTGCTAGAGATATTAATGTGAATCTAATGATAAGGAAATATCAGGGAAAAAACCCACTTGCAGTACATTCTACAAAACAGTTGGCTTGTCATCTTCACATGTGAACCAGAACTTGAAGGTTGAAGGTTTGAATCCAGCCAGAGAAGAAAACTCTAGCACTCTGCTGCCTCCAAATCGGCCCCTGAAAGCCCTAGAGAGAGAACTCCATTCTACTCTGACAGACGGGCCCGGTGTCGATTGTTTATTTGTTTGTTTCTGTCATCTTCCTATGGGTCAAAGCCATGGGAGTCAAAGTCTGAAGAATTTGTCCCAGTGGAAGAAGACAACAGAGACATGACGAGTGAGTGCCACTCCGTTTAGCACCTTACACGGAGTCTGAGGGGTCCGTGGTGATACGTGATGTGAGCTTCTGGATGTCCATGACTCTGCTCATCCTGCAGGGGATGAGTCTTGTTTGTTGGCAATCCCTCCAAAGACACGAAAGACTGAATCAGCTCACTCCCTTATGGCTTGGGAAAGGGTGGGGGATGAAGGGGCAGAAGATCCTGTGCACTACTTAGAACTTTTCCATAAAAGTGATATTGCTCCAACATTCCTTTTTTAAATAAGAAATTATAAATAAATTTCTTATTTAAAAATATAGACATCAAAACCCTTTCCCCCCTGATTAGAATGGACTGGAAATGAAAATGTCATCCTGACATGGCTGTTGCTGGCTGTTGTCATATCTGACCCTGATCCGTGGAGATGCTTAAATCACAGCCACTCCACACAGCAGAGGCAACCCTGCCAGCCCCAGGCCATGCCAGGGTTGCTTGTCTATTATGATCCATAGCACGTTCAGAGCTAGGCTTGGGAAGCAGATTGCCAAGCTTGTCTTCCTGGTCTAGGAATGTCTGAGAGCCCTGCGAGAGCCTGCTCAGCAGCCTGGCAGCACACCCATCTCCACGGGCAGATGAGGTCCAGCTATACGGGAGGAGTAGTGCTGGCCAGGAACTGAACCCCGGTCTGCTGCCTGGAAGCGAAGACCACCGGGACACCTGTGTAACCAGCATCCTTATCACTGGCTGAGCCCTGACTAGAGGCTTCGGAGGCCGTCAAGTTAGCGCGCACTCCTCGGGACCCTCGGAGCAGCAGAAGGAAGCACGCTGATCCTGCAACATCCTCACCACTGTGCCTATGCCTGGGCCCGTTGTTGCAGTCTCTGGGTCAGTCCTTCTCCTCATGGGCTTCCTCAGCCCTCCACTGGACCATGCCCCATGTCCTTTTCTAGAGGCTGCTTTCCCCTGCCAGCATGACTACAGTGTGTGAGACAACGTCTTGTCACCCTCACTTCTAGGGAGGACTCTGGCAATGCGTCCTCCATATGTCACTCTCTTGCCTCCTTGTAGGTCTCATCATCATCGTTTTTTCTGAGTCAGCAGGAGGTGGGGGTGGGGTGGGGGGGCGGGAAGGGGGGGTGAAGGTATGGTTAGTTGATGATCCAGTCTCCTCACTTCCTGTGCTGTCTTCCCTTGAGCTGCCCTCCGCCAGGGCCTGCCAACAGGTCAAGAACCAACTTCTCTCTCCAACCACAGGCTCCCCACCCACCCCGACCTGGCTCCGCTGTTGTTTTCCCAAGAAGATTCTTCTCTTCTCCCTCATGCACGTGACTCTCCATCCTCTGACCCCCTGTTCTCACGGCTGATCAGCCACTCACTAAAAGACACTTGTCCAGAGCCTGCCTCATGCGGTGGATCCTGCCAAGATCTGGGGATGCATTCCTGAATTGGAATAAAATGGATGCCTCATGTGGAGCTTGCCCCTGAGAGTGGAAACAGAGGCTTAAGAGTAAGCAACTAATACACATATATTACAACTGTAATCAGCACCCCCAAGGAAGTAACAAGGTGCCGCGACAGCAGGGAGGCAGGGGTGTCAGTGGGGACAGGCAGGCCAGGACAGCGAGCAGAGCAGCCTGGAAAAAGGAGCCATGTGGAAGTTGCTGGAGAGGCTGAGGGTTTGAGGAACCCATCCAAGAGGGTGGGTGGTACCAGGGACTGAGGTCTGAGCGGTGGGCAGAGGCTGTGGGGGCCCAGGGTGACCATTCTCAGGAATGGTCTTAGGAGTCATTGGGGTGTAGAGGGCTAGTGTGAGCAGGAGAGAGGCGGCAAAATTTATATTTTAAAAGACCACTCGGCTGCTGCTGGGGAGGATCAGAGGGGCCAAGAGTGGAAGCAGATGGGACCTTATCTCTGCTCTCTGCTTTCTGGTGGAGGCCAGGCCTTATCGTGCTCTGTAGAGGGTTTCTTGAGGCCAGGAAGGCATCGGTGAGAGGGGTTTGCAGGGCCCAGACTGCCTGGCCAGGAGCTCTGGTTCTCCCTGCTACTCTGTCTCAGGGGACAAGCTCTGGGCTCCCCGGGGCCTGCAGCCCCAGCACACCAGGATGGTTGACAGAGAAGTGCACGTGTTCTCCAAACAGACCTTGATTCATGTTTCCAGGAGAAATTTGCAAACAGACCAGTACCGGCTGCATCCATCAGAGCAGAGAGGGGCTCTGTAAACAAAGGCTTCAGGCTGTCTCTGTCCCTGCCCGGCACGGGACCATGCTCTGTCTGCTCTGCGCAGGCCCCTGACTGCAGGACCTCAAAGACACAGGCCCACCCCGCCACGTCACCATCCAGTTTTACAAAGGCTCAAGATGTCAAGTCACGCAAAGCCAGGCTGTCGGCCCGAACACAGTCATTGCAGACAAGAAGCAGGGCGATTCCTCGTGGGGATCTGTTTGTAGTGCTGCCCGTGGGTGGATGTCAGTGCTCACAATAACGCCATGAAGTCAAAGCTCTTATTTACATGGGAGGGGGGGAGGAGGGGGGTTGGGTTTGCCAGGACCCAAGGCCCACTGAGAGGCCAAGTGATGGCCTGAGTCTTGCTGAGAAGTGGCGGGGTGGTGGGGTTTGAGCTCAGAACCTAAATCTTTGGCACTCCCCCGGGGACTAAAAAGAGGCCCAAACCAATTAAACAAAACAAAACACACCTCACGGACATGTAGCCAGTGCTGACTCCTGGCGACCCCCTGTGTATTTCTGAGACTATACATGTTTATGGGTACATCATGGTTTTGAACTGCGAACCACAGAGATCACAGCCCAACACAAAACCACTACACTACCAGAGGTTCTTGGGCATGCCCAGTCCTCTCACGTTTATCCCATTTGAGAGGTAAAGAAATAAAGGCTCATGAAAGGAAGGGCTTGTGCCCCAGCCGCCTGGCTGTCAGGGCAGAGTAGGGCCAGGACCTCGGGGTCCTGTTTGGTAGCAAGCCAGGGCTGGGATCTAGGAGGTCATTGTTCTATTCCCTGAAGTGCTACTGCTTTGTGTATAACCTGTCTGTCGTCATGCCTCCTTCCCGAGCCTCAGTATCCCCATCTGCTAAATGGGAATGGCAACTCAGTCCTGGCCCATCCCTAGGGATTGCGGTGAAGTCAAATGAGGGCAGGGTGGTGGGCCAGACTGGGTTTCCTGGCCCAGATTCCTGTCCTGAGAATGGAATGTCCGAAAAGCCTCATTCTGGGGGTTAAAGCCCCAGGGGTGAGGCTGAGCTGGGCCTCCTCCAGCCAGGGACCCCCCACCTCGGGCTCCAGCCCAAATTGCCAGACGCAGGTCTGAAAGCGGGGCCCCTCGAGGCAGGGGGTGACCAGGAGCCAGCCGGGCAGGGCCGGCCATTTGTCCGCAGATGGGCTTGCAGATAACAGGCGTCTGGAGATAAGGCAGGGCCTGCTCGCAGCTGTGTGGAGCTACCAGAAGCCAGGCTGAGCCACAGTGGGGGAGGTGGAGGGCTCCGGGCATCTGGGCTGCATCCCAGATCTTTAGCCCGGGCACCAAACTTTCTGACGCTCTCTAGCGTGAGGCTGGCACCTCGGCCTGGCACCTCCCTCTTGTGGACCTTGACCCATCCTCACCAAAATAAGACAAAGAAAGGAACAAAGAATATCTACTTTCATCAGACTACATTGGAGCAATGCCTGGATGAGCATAGAATCCTGGTCTACCCCGGCACCGACTCCCATCTGGGCAGCTTCCTTCTCTGTGCCATGGGGTCAGCAGTGCCTACCTGGCCTTCCCTGCAAATACAACCGGATTCAAATAATACTACATTTGGGACGGGGGACTAAGGCTGGGGCGTGGTTACTGTTATTACCCTCCCTTTACAGAAAAAGAACCAAACGAGAGAGGGTAGGTTATCTAGTTAGAACACGGGATGAAATGCAAGCCATGGGATTCCAGTGCTGGGATCTTCCTGGCTTGAAATGTTACTGCCGGTATTATTCAAGGCAGCTGCAGCTGAGCCTACTTCTGTTTTAAGAACACACATATATGACTGTAGATTCACAGACCTTTAGGGAAAAAATATATAGACCCCCTCAATACTAACAGCATTGATGTCTACAGCGAAGGGTTTTCCACCTCTTAGCGCTATCGATGTTTTAGACCAGATAAAGCTTTGTTGGGGGGGGGGGGGGCGCGGTTGGTAGCACCCACCGGGGGCCATTAGTGCTCTCCCCAGATGAGGCAGCTAAAAATGTCTCCAGACATGGTCTGGGAGTCAAAATGTCCCAGGTTGAAAACCACGGGTGTAGAAGGTGTGATGGAGAGAGATGCTTACTTCCGAAGGACCATGCTGACAATCTTGCCAGGCTGAACCAAACTCACTGCCATCAGTCAATGCCGATGCAGGGCCAGCCTCAAGAGCTCCCCTCCCTCTGATCTCTGAGCCTCTCCACAGGCAGCTGGAGCCACAGGAGCCAGGCGGGGCTCCTTGCCCAGCACAGGCATGAGCTACAGGATTGGGGAGAATTCAGATGAGAACAAGTGGAGAGCAGGCACTCGGTGGAAGAGCAACTATTGCAGGGACATGGACTGAAGATGTCAGGTGTTAACCTGAGCCCCGGTCGGCCGGAGGACGACTTTGAGGCAGTGCACCTCACAGAAGAAGCAGTGGAGGCCCTTGGAGGTGTGGGGGTTGGGGAGGCAGGGTGGTGGTGGTGAGCTGGTCTGAATGGGCCTGAGCAGGGTGAGGTGAAAGCCTGGGCGTGCTGGCTCCCGGTGCAGTTCTCTGAGCCCTGGAGTGTGAAGAAGCAGTGAGAGGAGATCACTTTCCTGCTTTTGCTGCTGGAGGACCCAGAGGGTGTAGGGCAGAGGTGCTGCCCAGCCCAGCGCTTGAGATGACTACTGGTCATTGGTGCTGAGACAAGTGACTGCCTGGAAGTCTTGGCAAAGAGGCCGAAGGAGAAGGTGGGCAGGACCTTTGGGCCAGTGTGGCTGCACAGGTCGGCACTGAGATGGATTGGGGCGGCCGATGGCACCAGGCTAAGAAGACGGCAAGGTGCTCTGAGGGCTGCTGGCTACAGGATGATTCAACCTCTGAACTGTGGTGCTGAAGAAGGTCCTGCGCCAGAGAAGACAAGGGGATTGATGGGTCTTCCTTTATGAAACACTTAGTCTGCACCTAAGACCTCACAGTGTATCAGCAGATGGAGGCAGAACTCAAACTGGGATTTCTTTCACTCCAAATCCTGTGCTCCATGATAGCCATGACACTCCGCCCCCAGGGGAATACCAGACTGTTAAATAGCGTAGGCAGCGAGCCAGCAATTCCACTCCTAGGCATTTACCCCAAAGATGTGAAAGCAGGAACTTCAGGCAGACACTTGTACAGGGATATTCATTGCAGCCTTGTTTACAACAATCAGTAAGCAGCTCAAGTGTCTATCAACAGATGAATGGAGAAAGAAAATGTAGTGTGCACATACTGTCGAATACTATTCCGCCTTAAAGAAGCATGAAATCCTGGCTCATGGATGAACCTTGAAACATTTGGCTGAGTGAAATAAGTCAGACACAAAGGACAAATGATGCCTGATCTCACTTATAAGAAGAAGGCAAGGGCTGAGCCCCGGTGGCGTCGTGGTTGTGCGCGGGACTGCGGCCCACTGGGACGGAGGTTCAATTCCAGCAGTGGGGCTGGGCCTCCTACTCCCACCACCGGAGAGCAGTGATGGCCCCGCCCAAAAAAAAATTAAGAAGGCAAATGCAGAGAGACCCACTATTCTTACCTGTTATTGGGGAGAGGGAGGAGGAGAGGGAGAAGGATGAAGTGGGGAGCTGTTGCTTAAGGGGTACTGAGTTTCTGTCATGGTTGATAAAAACATTGGAAATAGATAGTGGTCATGGTTATTCAATATGGGGGGTGTAATTAATGTCCCTGGGCTGTACACAAAAAGTGTTGATGTGGCAATTGTCTTATTATCTCTCTCTCTCTCTCTATATATATATATGTACACATATATATTATCACCAAAATGAAAAAATGAAATGGAGTACTATATGAGTAGAGTGCAGTTGTCAGGGTTTCATTGGGGAAACAAGCCTACTTTCAATTTCTGGAGGACAGGATTTGTTACAGGGTGCATATCCTTGCAGAGCTGGGATTGTGAACATTCCAAAGGAGAATCAAAACTTAGAGAGGTTCGGTCAGACTAAGGAAGACATTTCCACCCTGCAAAGAAGACACCTTAGGCATAAAGTGACCAGACATCCCGTTTTTTTAACAATGTCCCACGGCGTTTTAAAATTAACATAAATATATTACAATACTATTTTTGCATTCTATGGAAATTTTTGTTGCTCCATATAGGCCAAATTTTTAATCAAGAATTCCCCCTGCCCCCCGGTCAATGGTGTCCCACTTAAAATCTGGTCACTTTACCCATCCATGGAGACTGTAGCTTCATGTGGTGGCAGCTGGGACTCTGGTCAGTCAGCTGGGCCCTGGGCAGTGAAGAGGAGCTGGGGACACAGAGAGGAGCGTCTCTGTGCCCATCCACCCTTGCAGCTGACCATGATCACCTTGACCTTTTGAGGGAATGGCCGCTGCTTCACCTCTGCCTCCCACTGCCCCACAGATTCCTTTTCTGGCCAGCTTCAGCAGAGAGCCGGGCAGTGAAGGGGCCTCTGGGAAACATAGTTCTCAGCCTCACCAGGTGGAGGGCCCAGGTGGAGATGACGGGAGAGAGGTTTCTTGGGAAGGAGGCTGATGGAAAAGGATACAGGGAAATATTGGCAGGCACACTGCTTCTTCTTCTTCTCCTCCTCCTCCTCCTCCTCCTCCTCCTCCTCCTTCTCCTCGCTTTCTCCTTCTCCTTCTCCTTCTTCTGTTTTTGTTGGCCTGCACTATCTGAGGAAGCAAGCCCTTGAGAACTGTGAAGAGGAAGCCTGTGGAAACCCATGGAAAGCTGTACCTCTGTGTCACCTCTGTCCATCCATCTGTCCTTGTCTATGAGACCCCAGCTGTACCCAGTGAACAGAGGCATCTATCTACACTTCTGCTGCAGAGAACATCTACAGATATTCCAGAAACCAGGAGGGCTTTTCTCTGGGGACGAAACCAGAAGGAAGAAGTCAGAAGAAGATCTAATTTTGGAGACTTATTTTCTACTCTTTCATATTGTCTGAAAATTCACTTTTGCTAAATTCCCCCCACCCCTCCCAGGGATGGCAGGGCTTACTTAATCTTTCTTTTATTATTAATTTTTTTTCTTCTAATCTTTCATTCCGATTAAGCTTAGAAGGCAGGCATTCTCTTCCTTTGTAAACCTAGCAAAACCTTAGTGCCTTTTCCCACCGTTTGGTGTGGCTCGTCGCAGATTGCCGACGAGCAATCTCTGTAACTCCGGTGCGGCCCCAGGCAAGCCCTTCCCGTCTCCCGAGGACCTCGAGGTCCCAGTCTGTACATGGAGAGGGTTGGACCCCATGGCGCCTTGCTGTCCAAGATCCTCAGATTCTCTGGGCTGCCTTGATTGTGATCAAAGTTTCAAAATTCCCCCTGAAGGCTGGTCTTGGTGGTGGAGGAGGGACTGGAGATGTGGAGAGATAGAGGCATCTCTGCCAGGAGAGGCAGCTGTGGGGATGGAATTAGCAGAGTTCCCAGTTTTCGGAGCTATCCTGGACTTTGGACAAATTCAGCATCAGGAATGGAAGCAGTTTGGAAATCCTGGGGCACCTCAGGTTTCCCGGTTATCCTAGCTTTATTTGTTCTCTTTGCATTAAAATACATCCATGGCTAACACAATAAGAAATAACCTTGTAAAATACCAAAATCTATATGCATGTGCTACCCTGTAAAACCATCACTGTGCCATCAGGTGTCACCACGCTGAGGGAAAGTCAGAGTACGGTGACCCCATGTGTGCATGGAACTGCTCCACAGCTATCAACACTTCATACTGCAAAATGGGGACATGCATGTGGGCAAGGACAAGCTGTGTTGCATATACTTATTTGGGTGTAGAATATCTCCATGGGAAGAATCATGAAAAATTAGTAACAATAAGTGTCTGGAGAAGGGAAGAAGGAGCTTATTACATGTCATACTTTCGAATGATGGCTTGACTTTCAAATCCTATGGCTGTATTGCTTTTAGAAATGTGATTGGTAGCCCGACTTTCCGCCTAAGGCAGGAGAGAGCCAAGGTGAATCCAGTGGGTTGGGGCATCAATTCCGGCTCCCAGCGACCTTATAAGACAGAGTAGAATGACCCCTGTGGCTGAAATCTTTACAGAAGAGGATTGCCAGATTTTTCTCTTGTGGTATGCCTGGTGGATTCGAACTGCTGTCATTTCAATGATCAGCTGAAAGCTTTAATCAATGCACCACAAAAGCATTGAGGGTCAGAAGGACACCCTCAGTACTGGGTAAGGAGATAACCAAAGGCCCACCTATGCTCCTCCCATCTCTCTTTCCCTCCCTGAGCACCCAGAATCCCAATATGGGCCTTCACATCACACAACAGTAACAGTAGCAACACACACAGCAACAGTAGCCTCTTCCACCTGCCCTGGCCTTAATGATCCACACAGGTTCACATCTACTGGAACATCGTTCCAACTCCATGAAACTTGTCATCGATGAGGATGTTGAAGAGCCAAGAAGCCTTTTAAGATCCCCTGGGTGCCAGAGACCATTTCTTGGGCCCTCCTACACAAGCTACAAAGCAGGGTTTCTAGGTCTTCCCACCCTGTTTGCTCACACTTGCCCTTCCTCACTGTGCGTTGAGGAAAGCCACCTTCCCTAGCTGATTTCTTGGCTGCCGCTTCCATAAGTATTGGTGTGAATCCAAGTAGAATGGAATCCTGGACCACTTTGATCTTTGTTAGTTCTGCTGTTGTCTGTTGTCCACTTGTGAGTTGTTGTTTGTTTGCACTGAGTTTTAATCCGGCAGCAGCAGCCTTTGATCTTCATCGGTGTTTCAAACCCAGTGTGCTTTCAGCAGGCAAGGTTGTGTCATCTGCATATCACAAGTTGTTAATGAGCCTTCTTCTAATCTCGGGGCCAGATTCGTCACCTGCTTCTCATATTATTTGCTCAGCAAACCAACTGAAGAGGTTTGGTGAAAAGATACTACCCTGACACACACCTTTCCTCTTTTGAAATCATGCAGCAGGCTGTCGTTCAAAGGACTGTCTTTTGGTCTTTGTGCAGGTGTAACATAAACACAATGAAATGTTCCATAATTCCCATTCTTCTCAATATTATCCATAGTTTGTTATGATTCCTATAATTGAATGTCTTCACATAATCAATAAAACAGACATATGTATCTTTCTGATACTCTCTTTCAGCCAAGATTCGTCTGACATCATCAGTGACAGCCCTCATGCCATGTCGTCTTCTAAGTGTGGCTTGCTTTTCTGACAGTGCCCTGTCAATGTACTGCTCATCTGCTTTTAAATTATCTTCAGCGAAATTTTACCTGCATGTGATCTTCAAGATACTGTTTTATTTACAGTAGTAATCAACAGTTGTTGAGTGAACTCATTTCCCAATCACATATGGAGGTTCCTGAACAATGTATCCTATGTAGGGAATCCCCTAGGAATCATGTATGAGCCCTGGGGTCATCAGTGGCTATAAGTTTAGTTCGTAACCTCAGACCAGCTGTTCAAACCCACCATTCAACCTTTGGGAGGAAAATGAAGCTATCTGCTTGCATAAAGATTTAAAAGTGTCAGAAACCTGATCTGTCCTATAGGGGCACTGTGATAGTGACATAATCTTGTGTCAGTTTGAGGCTATTAAGAGTGAATGGAGTGACGAGTGCATGAAGCGCATTGCCACATGGGAAGAACTGGAGGATCTCATGCTAAGTGCGGTAAATCAAGGACAAGTAGAAAATGAGTCCATGGAGGTAAGCTTAAACAAACAAACAAAAACAGGGCCAAGGGGTAAAGCTACAATATACATCCATCCCTGGAGTCTGATGGCCAGAATCTATGTCAGGGGCCAAACTCAAACCAAAGATACATACGACAGCCAACTAATAAGAGGTGGAAAGAAAGAGAGAGAGAAAACTTATGGGTAGGAAGAAAGCAGGACACTTACCCACCCAAGGTGAGGTTATTGTTTATAACCCACAGGAGAGGGAGAGAGAGACCAGACTTCAACCCGATGTGCCAAGATGTGAATACAACATACCAAGATGTACCAGGGAACTAATAGAGAAGTCTGAAGGGCAGACCCAATTTACAGTATGCACTTCAGAGGACAGCATTGGGGCTACAAATTGGGGAGAGGGGCCAGCCTGATTAGAGCACACGGGAGAAATGGAGAAGGAAGGTAGGACATCCTGGCTCACCAAGCCCCAAAGATTATATTCTTGTTTGGAGCAGACAATGCACAGAGAGGACTATCGGGCCAATCCCACCACAAGACACGATGTCCCTCGCTGAGCCATAGTGTTGTGGGAGATAATACTGGAGGCATGACTGGGCACAGTCTGACCCCATCACACTGGGGAGAAACATTAAGGCATGCACCCGAGCAGCAATGGGAGCAAAGCAATGAAGTTCCCAGGGAACACCAAAAATAGACTTTGAGGCAGAGTGTGGCACCCCATCGGACGCGGCTGGAAAACATTCACGGAGGCCAAGAACAGACCTTGAGCTGTTTATAGGCCTTTCCATTTTTGTCAACGGCTTTCTTTTTGTTGTTATTTTGTTGGTGCTGACTCCCTTTGTTGTTTTATTTGACTTTGCCTGGTTGCTGCTCTTATTAATGAATCTGCATGTCTATCTAGATAAGATAGGTGGGACAAATAATTTGGAGATGGAAAGGATAGGACCAATGGTTCTGGGGGGATGCGGGAGAAGGGGAGGTGGAAGAAAGGAAGAGGTGGGAACAAACAACGCAGGGATGAGAGAACAACAAGTGAACTAAAAGCAATGGCAAGAAGGGCATAGGATGGCTAGTGGGACTTAATCAAGAGCAAAGTGGCAGCGAGGAATTACTAACCTGAATGAGAGCTGAACATGATGGTGGGACAAGATGAAAACAAAAGGAAAAGAACCAAGAGGCAAAGGACATTTATAGAGGTTTAAATATATGCATTTACATATGTAAATATATATTTATATGTCTAAAACGAGAGGGGAATAGAACTGTGTACTCATATCTATATGTTAAGAATTAAGGTTTCAGATGGAAATTGGACCTTGACTCCAGTACTCCCTCAACACAAGAGCACCTTGTTCTAACAATCTGTATTCTGTGGCACTCACCTACCTGACAAAATCACTGAAAGCAAAATGGGTGCATAAGCAAATGTGGTGAAGAAAACTGATGGTGCCTGGTTATCAAAAAATATAGCATCTGGGGTCTTTAAAGGCTTGGAAATAAACAAGTAGCCATCTAGCAGGAAAGCAACAAAGCCCATACGGAAGAAACACACCAACCTGCGACATCATGAGGTGTCGATGAGATCAGGTACCAGGCATGTAAGACCCAGAACAAAATCATACCCCAGGTGAATGAGTGTGTGCCATGGAGTAGAGACCCAGTACCCATCTGTAGACAATTGGACATCCCCTCACCGAGAGGTCACAGAGAAAAGATGAGTCAGTCAGGGTGCAATATAGCACTGATGAAACACACAATTTTGCTGTAGTTCTTTGGTGTT
The DNA here is from genome assembly GCA_004026705.1 of Nesogale talazaci. Taxonomy (NCBI): domain Eukaryota; kingdom Metazoa; phylum Chordata; class Mammalia; order Afrosoricida; family Tenrecidae; genus Nesogale; species Nesogale talazaci. The sequence continues at coordinate 12,652 of PVJH01040995.1, forward strand.
TCCTTCACCCCACTGTCATCACCTCAATTTTGCCTTACAAATTGGATTAGACCAGAATGTGCACACTGCTACAGACAAGAGCCCACAACACAGGGAATCCAGGATAGAGAAACTCCTCAGGTGCAACAATGAGAGGAGAGATACCAGGCGGTGTAGGAAGAAAGAGAAATTGATCACAGTGATCAACCTATAACCCCCTCTTAGGGGATGAACAACGGAAAAATGGGTGAGGGGCGATGGAAGATGATGGAAGATAAGAAAATAATAATGTATAACTTATCAAAGTTTCGTGAGGGAGAGCATGTGCTAGAGGGATAGGGAGAAAATGGGGAGCTGATAAGGGGCTCAAGTGGGAAGAGAATGCTTTGAAAGTGATGATGGCAGCATATGTGCAAAAGAGTTTGACTCACTGGATGAATGTGTTCAGGAGTCCTCAAACTGCGGCCCACAGAGGACATTTATCTGGTCACCAGGTGTTTTTGTGGCCGCTGCCTGTCCTGCTTAGCAGCTGACTCATCCCGGGCCCGCAGTGAATTTGTTCATAGTCTGTTTTTTTTTCTTTTTTTTTTTGGGGGGGGGCATCACTGCTCTCCGGTGGTGGGAGTAGGAGGCCCAGCCCCCCTGCTGGAATCGAACCTCTGTCCCAGTGGGCCACAGTCCCACGCACAACCACTACGCCACCGGGGCTCAGCCCATAGTCTGTTTTTTTAAACTACAGTCCAACCCTCCAATAGTCTGAGGGACGGGGAACTGTTTAAAAGTTGTGATAAGAGATGTAAGAGCTCCCCCAAAGTATTTAATAATAATAAAAAAGAGTGAATGGGATGGAGTTGAACCTGTCAATCAGGTCCCAGTTTGATGATGATTCCTGGTGAGCGTGACTTTCTCATGAGGATTCTGAGAATGTTCTCTTGTTCCACCTGGAGGGGGACCACACTTTCTCTCTGCTTCACCGTCCTGTTGACAAGGCACCTGGAGCCACACTGAGGGCAGTCAGAGCCCTGGAGATGCTTCCACCACCACTGGATCCACAAAATTTTTCACCCCCTGGCCTGTGATCTTACTGCCTACCGTATCATTGTGAATGGGTATGTGAGTCCCAAGAGGAATTTATAGATTAGTATCAGACATATGGACTAATAGCAGATTTATAGACTTGATCAGGACTGTTTTCTCAATATATGATTGCTTTGTGATGTAAAGTTCTGTCTTACACATTTATGAGCATCAGTGAATTTGTTTCTCTAGTCAACCTGGCTTAACAGTCACTATGAGTTGGAACTGACTTGATGTCAGTGAGTTTGGAATTAAAATTGTAAAGAAACTTCCCCTTTATGATCCATCTGCCAACCTCGCGCTCATCCTCCCTGCCCAGCCCCATCCCATCTAATTCCATCAAGGAATGTCTCATCCGATCCTTTGCTCTGTTAATGATTTTCTGCATTTATTAATATCGCTCTCTCTCTCTCTCTGACACTATGAAATATTACCTAACCCACCTCCCGTCTGCTTCTCCACCTCGTGTGTCCTCCCTCTACACAGCGGATGGTGACAGTTCCTCAAATGCAACTCTGAGTCACACAGTCCCTTGTTTTAGATGCTTTGGTGACTTCTCTCGAGTTAAACAAGCAAACTTCAGTCTATTCCCTTGGCCTGACTCTTATTCCACGCATCTCTTCCCCACCTCCGACACGCACCCTGCTTATGGAGCTCCAGCCAGAGGCAGTGCCTTTTCAGACCTTGAACCCCTCCCACTCTGCACCTTCTGCTCCTTCTGCCTAAAACTCTTGTCCCACCCATTTTGGGCTTCAGAGTTCACCCCTTGGGCTCTTTTCTCTTTTCCTATCATGCTTATCTGCTAGCCTGCTCATCTTCCCTACACTCAGTGCTCCTTGTGGAGAGGCCTATCCTGCATACAGCCCAGCCAGAACAACATTGTTGTTGTTGCTGTTGTTGTTTCAGAAGCTGCTGCGTCCATTTCAACTCAGTGAGCCCTGTGTGACTGAGTAGGGCAGCCACACAGTTTTCTACCCAACAGCCTTTACAGAAGCCCTGGTGGGAAAGCGAGCTGCACATTGGGCTTCTAACTGCAAGGTCAGCGGTTCAAATCCATCAGCCTCTCCATGGGAGAAAGAGGAGAATTTCTACTCCTACAAAGAGTGACAGTCTCAGAAACTCACGTAGGCAGTTGTATCCTGTCCTATAGAGCCAGCATCAACTCACTGGCAGTGAGTGAATGAACTTCTACAGATGATGGAACACAGCGCACGAGTCCCAATGGAGTGCGTTAAATGTTACCAGTCAACACAGGGTGAGTGAATGAATGTATCCCATCCTCCAAGCCTTGTTTCATGACGTCCTTCCTGCCTGCAGGGCCCCCTTTCTCCTTGCCCCATTTCCAAACCCTGCCCACTCTGCCATGTGCCCCCGCCTGTGGGAAGCTGTCCCCGGGACTCGAGCACAAGGGCAACTCTCTTCTTCCTGTCTTGCATGAGCATGAGGGCATCCCTGGAGTCTCGCACTCCAGCGGGTCCTGAAGAACTGGGCCCAGACAGACTGTCTCCACATAGTCAGAAGCGTGGGGGTACCAATGCGACTTCCCTCATCACACACCACTCAAGACCTCTTGTGTCTAAGATCC
>PVJH01040996.1:0-15290 GCA_004026705.1 Nesogale talazaci
CAGAGCTTCTAGTGTAAGAACAGACTCCAAAGAATAAATCTGTCAGCATGTCTTATGTGGTAGCTTGGGTGTTGATATGATGCTGGAAACAATGTCACTGGTATTTCAATTGCCAGTAGAATCATTCAAAGTGAACAATTTTCAGCAGAGCTACCAGCTAAGAATATTCAGTGGATAAGTGGTTCACTTCAGAGGAATTAGCCATTGAAAACCTTAAGGATAGCAGAGAAACATTGTCGGATACTGAAAACCTTGTGAATAGAAAACTGTCAGATACAGTGCCACAGGATGAGCCTGTCAGGTCAGAAGACATTAAAAATATGATTGAGGAAAAAAAATATGATTGAGGAATTACTGCCTTTTCAAGAAAGGTTGCTGCCATAATGACATGGGTGAAGTAAAACCTTCAGGAACTTAATTTGCTCAAAGGGAGTGACTTAAAAGGGTGTGCCTTAAAAATGAGAAGAAAAAGATGCAATGTTCAATTAATAAACAGTTAACAAAGCAATCAATGAACAAAGAGGAAGGAACACTAATGGGAAACAATGCTCTTGGGGATAGAAATGAAGCTGGAGATCCCATGATCGAATTTTGCAAGATTAATGACTTGTTCAGAGAAAATACCCTCCCCCCACCCCAACAACAACACAAATGGTTTCTATGCATCTGGGCTTATCTAGAGGGGATACACAGAAATCAAATCGACTACACCTTTGGGAAGAGATGATGAAGACCTTGGGGGAGTTGGTGGATCTTTTTGAATTGAAGTGGCTTTATCCGATGGACTCTTCAGCTGGCTTGTTTTTGAAAAAACAGTAGGTTCCATAACTGGGAGCCATCATCTTAGAAGAAGTCCTAACTGTAAGAATTGGTCTTTTCTATATCTTTTGCTGCTTTCTGCTTCATTCAACATTTTGCTCATAGCACCTTTTCAACTTGAGGCTTGAATTTTTTTCTGCAGTTCTATCAGTTTAAAACATGCTGAGAATAGTCTTCATTTTTGGTTTTCTGATTCTGTCTTTGCACATTTCATTATAGGATTCACTCTGTCTTCTTTAGCTGCCCTTTGCAATTTTCGGGTCAGCCATTTTACTCCATCATTTGCCTGAGCTGTTCTAGAATTAACAGAAAGTTTCAGTGTCTCTTCTGACATCTAATTTTATCTTTTCTTTTTTTCTGACTCTTTAATGACATTTTTCTTTCTTCCTAAGTGAAATATTTGATTTAATCCTATAGCTTATCAGGTACGTCATTATTGTTGATGCAGAAAATCTGGTTTTGAGATGTTCTACGAATTTAGGTGGGCTAGACTAAAGGTCTTAATTTTGTTCTCTTGGATGTTTTCATTTTCTTTGACTTCAAACTGAGCTTACATATGAGCAATTGATGGTCTGTTCTACAGTTAGTTCTAGTCTGGTTTTAACTGCTAATATTGAACTGACAGAGCAATATGGAGACCCCCATCAGCTCTGAGATGCTTGCACTGCCATTAGATCCACAAGACTTTCAACCTATTAGCCTGTGATCTTCCTGCACTCAGTGTCATTGTATGTGTTGTCTGACTCGGAAGAATTTATAGACTAATACTGGACATATGGGCTAATGTATAACTTATGGACAATCCCATAAGACTGGGATTTTCTCAATATTGCTCTTATATATAAAGCTTTTTCTTATGCAAACACAGCAAGGAAACTTAAGACCACTAAGAAAAATAATTATGAGATGAGAAAATTCTTAATATTAGTTAACTAAAATAGGTGGTTCTTGCATTAAAAAAAATAGTTGAATCTTAAGTGGGTTCACATTATGTAGATCTCAGATGAGAAGCTTCTGTTGATAAAACTTAGCAATGTTATGAATATTATAAGAGTATGATGTTTGAACTCTTCTTTTATCAAATTAAATAATATTGGATTCAAAATTGCTATGTTTGGGGGTTTTCCTTGTTTTCCTTTTTACTATGAGTCATATGAATGCTTACAGAGAAAGTTTTATCAGTTCAAAGTCAACTAGCAGTAGGTCTAGACAATAATTTACCTCATGGCTTGTTTATTATGTTGCCCGCTTATGATATTACCCATTGACTATGTAATAAGTTGGCTGCATGATGTGTAAACCCAAGTGACTTTTATGAGGAAAGTTTCAGGTATTCACAGGAAATCCCAGGGGCCAAGATCAGGAAATCTCAAAAGAGCATCCTGAGAGGGAGTACATATGTGCCCCACTCCTGAAAAAGAGAGAAGCCAAAAGTAATCAAAGCAGTCTGGCCTTCTTGTGGCAGGCCCTTATCTCCTCCTGGTGGGGAGGCGTGGTTGAAGGGATTGGCTGGTCTCATTTACTGAGTTTCAGTGCGCTGAGTGATGTCATGAGTCTGGGCCTGGTCTGTGAACCTCCCACCTGGGCCTACGGGGCTTGTGTCTACCCTGCTCAGTTTGGATCTTTTCATAAATGTTTAATTAATGTGCCTGAATTTTTCCCTACCCCTTTGTTGTGGCCCTATGTAGGCATTGGGGAGACAACTTCCCTCAGTCCCTGTGGCAGTCACCGATTTGTATCAATTTCAGCACTGGGAGTGTAGGGGTGGAGTCTAGCCTGTCAGTCTGAGGGCAGTGAATGAGGCCCGTGTGGGGATGGCTTTCTCCTGAGAATTCGGGGAAGTCTCGTGGTATTTCCTAATTGAAGGAGAGAGATTTATCTCAGTCTCTTAGAAACAGGATACTGACAAGAAAACACACCAGTCTGATATAGACCCTGAGTCCCAGAGACTGGAGGAACCAGAGGAGAAGTTACATGTGCTTACCCTGATGAAACCAACTCTCTGGGGCCAGAGAAGCCACATAGAGACTCCTGTCAGTGCTGAGATGCTTGTGAGGCCATGGGGGACCCTTACCAGTGCTGAGGTACTTTCTACCACCACTGGATACACAAGACTGCACCCACTGGCCTGTCATTGTCTTGGCATCACTGCATGTGCTTCATGAACCTGAAGAGGACTAATGGATTAGTATCAGACATATGAGCTAATATTGGACTTATGGACTTGGATTGGACTGGGTTGGGATGCTTTCTCAATGTTCCATTCCTCTTCTTCCATTTCGCTCCCTTATATCCATATGTGTGTCTGTGAATTTGTTTCTCAAGTTTACCCGGACTAACACAGTCCCTATTTTGGCTACCTAACATAAGGATGAATGATGTATGATTTCATTATACATATAAGATTTGTTAGTTCAGGTAGACAAGAGGAACAAATTCATAAACGTGTATATGGATAGAAGGGAAAGGTTGATATAAAAGAGGAATGAAACATTGAGAAAGCATCCCAACTCAGTCCAGTCCAAGGTCATAATTCAGATATTAGCTCATATGTCCGATGCCAGTCTATAAAGTCTCCTTCCAACTCATGAAGCATGATACCAGGACAATCACAGGCCAGTGGATGCAGAGTCTTGTGTATCCAGCGGCAGTAGAAGCATCTGGCGCTGCAGGGGTCTCCCCATAACTCCTCATTTCCAGGGCTCGGGGTCCATCAGCAGTATCCATTGGCAGGAGAAGCATCTCAGTGCTAGCAGGGGTTTCTCTGTGGCTTATCCAGCCCCAGAGATCTGGTCCCATTAGTGCAAGCCCATATGGCTTCTTCTCCAGCTCCTCCAGGACTCAAGATCTATCAGCATGCCACCATATTGCGTAGTGGGTAGACTGACTCCAAGAGACTGAGTCTAGTCTCTCATATCCACGAAGGAAATATTGCGAGATTTCCTAGAATTATCAGAGATAGCCATGCCCACATAGAAGTCTCATTGGCTAGCTCCAGGTTGACAGACTAGACTCCACCCCTACACTCTCAATCATGAAATTGATACCAAAAACATGACCACCACATAAGACATTACAAAGAATTTATAATATTCCAATTACTTTTGAGCATCAATTGCTGCTGCAAGTCCATAATCTGGTAATGCTGTTGTAGCTCAGCCATTTTCTCTTCCAATTCATTTTGCACTTTTGTTTGAATCACCTAGAGTCGATGAGAGTCTGCATAAAGTGCTGTGTGTTGCTTTTTTTTTTAATTTTAATCACTTATCAGGGGGAAATGTTCCGCTTTGATGGAGTTCTAGAGTGTCTTTATGGTGACAGTAACAGTGACAGAAATTGTTGAACATCTCAGAAAGACAACAACTGACATTCTCACAAGTTGTGGATGTTTTTGTTATTGCTCTGATACACTCTGCAACAGGAAGGAAGTCTCTGCACACTTGGAAACCTGGAAAGAATAAAGCACTAGAAGCTAAATATAAATATCTGACTATTGAACAGGGCCCCAAAGCACACTTTCTTTTAAGAATAGAGAAGGAGGGTTTGGAGCAGGGGGATCTGGAGACCAGACTGGCTTTCCCTGCTTCCGTGGTTGAAGGGCCACCTTATGCTAACAGCACAAAAGAATATGAGGAACACCATTATAGTGCTTTCCCTTTCAAGGTACTAAAAGATATCAAGCAAGCTGTACGGTAAATTATGCCAAATGAAAGGGAAAATGTTTTAACTGTGGGAAGATTGGATATTTCCACAAAGAAGGCCAGCAATGCTCATCATTGACCTCAACTACCGGGAATAGTTCAGGGCTGTCAGGTTTTCAAGAACTTGGACTCTGCCCCAGTTGTAAACAGGGCAACCACAGGACAAGCCTTCAAAAATCAGCAGCAATGGGGTTCTGTTATTGAGTGCTGACCAGCAGGGAAATGGGGGACAGGGTTTACTTTGAGCCCCACCCAATGGAACCTAGGGAGTGAAGTTCCAGTCCGATCTGATGCACAAGCTTATCAGTCAGCTTTATTATTCAGTCAGTCATGTCACCAGAAAAAAGGCAGCAATAGATCTAACCAGCCAAGATGAAGTTCAGCTGGTTCCAGGGGGACCTCCAGCAACAACTAAGACCAGTATCTGGTGTCCCCTACCAGAAGGAGTAATAGGTATGTTGTTAGGAAATTCTAACCCAGATTCCAAGGTGTTCAGCTTGTTACTGGAGTTATTTGTTGAGTTTATGAAGGAGAATTTACAGCTGTAATCAAATCTGAAATCCCCTGGGTTATAAAACAGAGAGATTACATAGACTGGCTACTTATATTCCTATTGACAAAACAAACGTCACTTGGGAGAGACTGCCTGAGGGGTCAGACTTGCCCAGGGGTGATGGATTATTTTGCAATACTGCTATGGATAAACAGTGGGTTGGACTGTGGATTCTGATTGCTCTTATCAGGTTCTGATAACCTTTAGTCATAGTGACTAGCCTGAGGCAGGAAAGAGATATCTTTTATGGTGGTTCCTTTGTGACAGTTCCTTGATGGGGGTTATTGGAGGGACTGAGTTCAGTCATAAAAATGTGGATTAAGAACCGTGAGGGTCGTCCCCCACCAGCGTTGGATTTCCAGGCCCATAATTATGAGCATGGAGGATTTAGCTGCGTTACAATCTCATCCAGTCCCTCAGTTTACCACATATCCAGGACCTCCTCTTGCTATTCTTTTCAGAGCAGTTTAGAGTGGTAGTGAAACACGATGTGCTAGATCTCTTGCTGCAGAGATAAACCTCGGTCCTTGGCTTCATGCAAGAAAGAATTCATGCCAAAGCTTGGTTTGTGATTCAAGTGAGTTTATGGAGAATGGAAGCAGTTTCAGATTCTGCAGTAAATGGAACACAAACCAGACCGAGTCTGCAGCGCCGTGGCGGGACTGCAGCCTGGCCTCTCTGGGACTGCAGGCCAGTTGTGGGAGAGAGAAAGCGCCAGAGCAAAACCTCTGGCCTTTTCAATTCTTCCTTGGGGATGTGTGGTTGATAATCCTGGTCGATCCCATTGGCTGAATCAAATCTGCTTGGCTTAGATGGGCGGTATAACACTCACCTAGAATACCACCCCATGCTGACTGGAAATTCAAACCTCTGAGCATACATAATGGATGCCCCAGTTCTTATGCTAAGCTACCATTGTCCCCCTGAAGAGGTCTGGACCCCAAATTTGGCAGTACTGGGCAGCAACATCTCTAGCTACTTCTGGCTGACAAAAGGGGCAACATGGGACTTTGGATCCAAGCTCTTCCTACTCTGTTGGAAGGGGTTGTCCATCACAAAGGAAAAAATTGATGTGGTCCAGGAGCTGGCACATTGGTTCAGAGGCCTTAGTACCTGGAAACTTCTGGAAAAACAGACAAACAGGTGAACAGTTCAAGTGAAAAGGGTAAGGTTGTGAGGTGGCAGTGCCTGTGGAGTTAGGAAATAAATAAAAATCTTAGGACTAACAAGCATGAGTGTTTGTTCACTGAAAGCATAGGAATGGGGTAAAAGCATTCACTGGCCTGTAGGCTCAGGGGTCTAAGGTAGAGTCATCTGTGTAACTTAGTAAATCTCTATCTAGAAGAAGAGCTGGACATTCAGGGACTGTTACAAAGCTATGGGAAAATGGAAATTACCCCATAGACACCTGAGGGGTTAGGTAAAATGTTTACCTACAGGTTTTCCTGACGCTCCCAGGATGGAGCAGATGCAGGGGGGCAGGAGTCCAGGGAAGGAGGTAAGGACAGAATAGGTGTCCCTGGAATTTAAAAGGACCTACCTGCCACGTCAATGCTCACCCTAGGTTCCAGACCAGTAAGTAGTCTCCTGCTTCTGGGTCATCCCGACCGGACGCCTTCAATCTTCACCCAGGCCTGAGTTATGAAGTGCAGCCAATACCTGAGCAAGACGGATGTCCTTATATCTCTCCTTCACCTTGGCCTACACCTCCCCTTCCTGCTGCCATTGTCTAGCATGATTCTCCTTTTTCTAAAAGATATTGTGGCCAAATAGTTTCAGAATGAAATCAGCTTCTGTTTGCCCAATCTCTATGGACTACATTTATTCCAGTTAGATAGGACACATCCAAAGGGACAATTCCTAGGTATTCAGCTGTTAAGTCCCATCTGGAAAACACACAGCACTGAGATTATTAAGAGCTTGATGCCTCAAGGTCAGCAACTGCAGCTTCAGCGCATTCCTCTAGGGTGCTGTGGATCTGGGACTCAGGCAAGTATTCTTGCCAGAGAAAGGGGTCAAAGACCAATTGCGTCAGTTGACGTAGGTCTGACCATTTTCTAGACCACAGGCTGGGTAGGCTACTGTTTCGTGTGAACCCATGTCCTTCAAAGATGCCTGCCGACAAGAGCAGACTCTCAAACCTCTGAAGGTGAGGGACATCTGTCTGTCCAGCAGCTCAGGGAACTTTTAGGGTTGTTGGAATTTCTGGCTGGAACATCGTGGCAGTGGCACTGGAGAAGAATTGTCCCCCAAAGTGTTGGAAACTGTACCACTGAAAGGGAAAAGTTAGCAGTCACTCGGGCTAGGCTTCTGAATGTCTTTGACCTAGGCCTGGGCAGCAGAAAACCAGCCAGTAGGAAAAGAGCAACCCCACGCTGGTAGAACACTAACCCAGCTTGTTTGTAAAACCAGGAGAAAGCTAAAGGGAATGAAGGGGGATCGGGAAACATTTGGGTCCCAGGACTAAGCGGAGACCTCCCAGGGCCAAGCAACCAACTACCTAGGTGGGCACCATCTTGGCCAGCTTTACACGTTCTGTTGCCCTGCAGCCAATGCCATCTTTCCAGGGAGTGGAGAGTCATGTAGTTGGGAAAATGGCAGCCGCATCTTGTGGCCGGAGCCAGAGATCTGCAGAAACCAACGGGGTTTGCATGGGCACACCCAGCCATTTTGCTGACTAGAACACAAAACATAGCACTGAGACCCCAAAAAGCTTTGGGAATCTAAATTCTCCAACCCTGCAGGCAGCAGCATCCTATCCCTGCCCAGAAATCAAGGCTGGGGAAGGCAGGCACAGAAAGGCAGAGGCAAATTCCCGGACGCCAGTCAAAATAAAGAAAGACAGCCACAAAAGGATGGGGTTTCAGCAATACATTATGAGTGTCCCCATGAGTTCAGTTAGGGGGGCCATCTGTAAGGCTGCTCTGAGTTGGGCAGTAGTGACCATTCACACGAGGATCAGGACTCTCATTGGACAACTGGGGCCTGTCTGCCAAGTTTATTTGGTGAAGGGATTTCTGAACTTCTGACTAGCAAACTTGGCCTTGCTGTTCAGCTCCTCTTCAATTCTGAGGATCTGATTGGACTTGATCAGGTGCTCAGATTGGCACCATGCACCTGTCTTGATCTGTTCAGTGTGGAGTTCCATCATGAGGTCATTAATGAAAATATCTTCGGTCTCCGCAGAATGATGAGACACCACGATGCTTGCATGCCTTTAGTGATTCAGTCACAGAGTTGATCTGGACACTTTGAGCAGAGACAGTTGAACAGCTTCTCTTCCATGGCCTTGGCGATTCGCATTGAGCTGATCACCATGAGATCATCACCAACCCTCTGGATCCCTGAACTGGCAATGAACTTGGCCCAAGCATCCCAGTCACCCTGTTCAAAGAGATCTTCAATAGACACCAGTGGGTAGTCCTTGATGAAGCACTTGGACAGGTCTTCCAGTTGGTCAGGTAAGATGGATCTGCTGGTTTCATCAGGACTGGAAGAACTCTGAGGCAGCTATGTCCATGCCAATCACTACCTTGTCAGTGTAACTTACTTTCCTAAAAGCATTCTAAAGCCACTCCAGGGCTTTTTTTTGTTCTGCAGGATGTTGATGGCCAATCTCCCTTCACCTCATTGGTGGCATCCTTGCCATACTTCTCCTTGATGACGTCCTTCAAGTTGTGGTACACCTTGGCTCTAGCGACTACAACAGAATAAAACAGAAGAACGTCAATCTAAAAGGCACCAGAATGTATTAAAAATTAGAAAAAGTTAAAATGGGAAAGAAAAACAAATGATAAGATGTTAAACTTTACCCTACCTATAAGTGCAATAATTCATACTTGTATGCATTTCATCTGGGGGCAAGTCTATTTGTATTCTTGGTCAATTAGCTTAGGGAAATCAATGGATACTGAATCCATTTTGGGACTCTTTAAGTGGATTTTGGGCATTCACTGTCATCCATAGCCTTCTGAAAAAAAACGAGTGCTCAATATTAAGCTCTGATACAGTCTCCTCTTATGATCTTGGGTTCTATTGTTAATAATCCTTTGATCATGCCAGTTGGTATGCTTCCACTGCATGGATTTAGCTGACAGCTCACTGATATGTAGACCTCCCTCCCCCCCTTTTTAGAAAAGTATTCAGTGTCTCAGATAAAATGTAGGTAGTATATTTGGAGCTTCCTTGGCTCACTCCAGAAGTCTGCATTGCACACTAAGGCCTATAAAAAAAAGATTTGAGAGAACAGATATGGATGAAAATACTGATGAAAAGCTTTGCGTCTCAAAGAAAATGACAGGTAAACCAACTGAATACCAACTTATAGAGGAAAAATGATGGATTTGCACCCAGATAGCAAATAGATGAGTAATTCTGAACTAGAATATCACAGGCAGCATTAAAAATCAATTCTGCCCACAGTGCTGACTGAGCACTCACCAGCTGCTGGCAATTAGAAAGCTCAAATCCACCCTAACACCCCCCAACCACCCATTGGGCTACTGAATATCAACAAACAAAATAAGCAAAACAAGAGGAAAGTTCAGTGGGGCACAGCCTTGATAAGCTATACCAGCCTGGAGCTATGTTGTTGGAAGATGAACGTGGAATCCTTCCTTGCTCTATACAGCTCCCTGATTTTGAGGAGGCTCCTAATTCACGGTCGTGGCCAGCTCCCATCTTCACACATGCAGAAGTAGGCTGCCCTTCCCTGAACCACCCTGGGTCTATAGAACATAGCTGAGAGAAAGGGAAGGTAAGGAACAAGCTGTTGTGGGATATAGCCTTGATAAAAGCGCCCTGGTGACTGACAAAGAGAAAGTAATCAATTGCTCTGACATACTTTTCTGTCTTTCCTCTCTTGCTTCACCAGACTGGAGGCAGTTGTACCCACAGGATGCTGTCACAGTCATATCGTATCCTGTATCCAATGGGCAAGGGTCATCACCCACTTCAATACGGCCTGAACATCAAATAACCACAAAGACTATAACAGTACAAAGTTCTAGAGGAAACAGACACTTTCAGCTCATACAGAAACAAGATAGATTGGTATAAATAAGTGTCCAAATACAGACCCAAATGATCTTGAGAGGGAGAAACTACATGGGAACTATGAGAATTCACATAAAGAATTCAGAGGATTGATATTTAGGTGCTTTCAATGGATTGAAAGAGAGATTGAGTGATTGGGGGGGGTTTGAGAGGAAAATCCAGGAGAGTACTGGAAAAACAATATAACAAAATAAATGAAGAATTAGAAATATTACAAAATAGCATAAGCAAATCCAGATGATTACCACTATGATTTAACAAATAGTGCACTGAAAGAGCAGAACAGTAGAATTGTTGGAATGGAAAGCTGAACTAGCTTGAAGGCAAATCTCTCAATATCAGTCTGCAAGAAGAATTTTCCAAAAAGAACAAAAAACCACAAAGAAAGTCTAAGAACTATGTGAGACACTGCACAGAGGAATGACACCTGTGATATGAATTCCAGAACAATAAACAGATAAAGAGCACAGAGAAAATTATTAGAGTTTGAGAGTTGTTGTAAGAAAACTTTCTTAACATCATGAAAGATGAGCTGTTAACCATTTAAGAATCTTGAATCATAAACATGATAGATGTTGAAAAATAATCATCACAACAGATCATAACCAAACTTTCTAAAACCAAAGATGGGAAGAATCTTGAGAGCAGCTAAGAAGAAATGAAAAGTTACTTACAAAAGAGAAACTATATGACCCAGCTCTGATTTCTCATCAGAAATTATGCAGACAAGAAGGAAGACAAATTATATATGTAGCTCTGAAAGAAAAATAAATTGAAGAATGAACTAAGATATACCAGAAATATTACAAGCATCCTGATATTCCCCTAATCATAGTTCTCTCTCTTGGATAATAGGGTGTCCTTACCTGAAATGTGTATATGGTCAGTGTATTACTTTCATCTATTCTTTGGTCATTGCTGATAGGATGGGTCTGTCATTTTAGATACCAAGATGACAAGGACTGAGTTCTCTCTCCTAGGAACTAATATTTCATTAGATTGGAAAAGTATATTGAGAATTATGATTCAAGGGGATCCATAGCTCAATGGAAGTAAATGTATGCTGATGCTGTAACCCAGAGGTTGATTTTACTACCTGAGGGAATCACAAAAGTAATGTTTCTTAGACAAAAGGAAAAGCATGAAATACAGCTTAAAATGCTGTCATGTTAAAGATTGAAAAGAGTGGGTATGGCTTCTGTATAGGGTAAGAAGAGCTGAAGGAAAGGTATGACAAAGAAGACTGGAATAGAAGCAAAGGTCCAGATCAAGTATGTGTCTTGTCACATAGGCCAGGAATGGAAAGCTTTTTAAAGGTTTAAAGTAAGGGAGCAATATGTTTAGACTTAAGCTTCCCAAATCTTTTGATAAATTTTTTACTAGAAATTAGAAAAGTGATATGGGAATGGTTTTAGGAAAAGAGCAATAGGACTTTGACATGTTCAAACAGTAATAATATCCAAAACCATAATGAAGTTCTTGGTGTAGACATGATACTCAATAGTTGTTGACTGGAGGGTGTCCATTAAGGTAAGACCTTTCATTGTAATGAGGAGAAATGAACACCAAGTTTGAGAATTCATGCCTCCACTTTGTTGTCACCATGATCATGAAACAAATATTTGAAATATTTCTTATTTTATATATCCAACTTGGGTTGCATACCAATGTATGCTTTCATATTGCCAATCATGTGTTCTAAGAGTTATTCTTTTTCTGAGAAGAACACTATCCCTTGTAGGTATTATCAGATTTTATTATTTCACTTATTTGTACTACATTGTTTTACACTGAAAAGAATATGATGGTGATTTGATGCAATGGCCCTGAATCCATTACCCTCACTTCAATGTTGAACTAGCACCCAGCAAAACGTTAGAGCTTTATTTTGTATTTGTTCTCTTCTGTTTCAATCTTGTATTTCTGTTAGAATTCAAGATAAAATCAAAAATAGTTGCTGTTTTCCTTTAGAAGTTCAAAGTTAATTCATCTTTTCAAGGACAGAACTTGGTAAAAATACCTATTGCTAAAATGTGGACAAGCCCCTCCGAGCAAAGAGAAACATTTGAGAACCACATCACCTCTTTGGTGAGTCTGATTGTGGTAGTTACATAATTTAATCTCAAGTTGATAAAAAAAAAAGTGAACGTGACTGCTGATACCTCTTGGTGAGAGTGGCCTTCTCATGAATATTCTGGAAACTTCCTCTCTCTTCCTTTGCTTTACGTTCCTGTTGAAGAGTCACACGTGGAGAGCTGGAGAAACCATTTGGAGACCTCTGCCTGCACTGAGCTGCTTCCACCACCATTGGATTCACACAACCTTGTACGCTCTGGCCTGCGATCTTCCTGCATTTTGCATCATTGCATACGCTGCATCTGTCTGAAAAGGATTTTATTGATGAGTATGGAACTTATGGGCTAATATTGGCCTTGTGGACTTGATCTAGACTGAGCTGAGTTGTTTCCTTAAAATGCAATTACTCTTTGATGTAAAGCTCTTTCTTACACATACACACAACTCTCTTTGAATTTGTTTCTCTAGTCATCCCTCCCTAACACACTGACTATATAAAGTTGTTGATTACTCCAAAAGATCCACTCTATTGAGATGATTATTTTCCTTTCTTTTTAAAAAAAATCACTTTGTTGAGGCTGTTACAGCTCTCATAACATTCCTTACATCAATTTCATCAAGTATTTTATACATATGTTGTCATCATTGCTTTACAAACATTTACTTTCTTTCTATTTGAGCCATTAATATCAGCTCATCTTTTCCCCCTCCCTCTTTGGCTTCATCCTCATAATCCCTTGATAAATTATAAGTTATTGTTGTTTTTATATATTACACCAACCACTAACTCCCTTCACCCACATATCTGTTGTTCATGCCCCCGGGGAGAGAAAGATCCCACTTTCTTCCCCACTCCCCCAACCTTTCCTCTACCCTCCTGGTACTGCTACTCTCATTTCTGTTCCCGACACAAACCCATGTGTCATGAGCTCTTATGTGTACTAGAGTATGTGTTTTGAAGTAACCAGAACTGAAAGATAGGACTGGGGGTGGGGGTGAGGGAGTAAGGAAACCGCAAAGAACCAAAGGAATATTGTGTTTCACTAGTGCTATACTGTGCCCTCATTGATTCAACCCGTCCTTGTGACCCAACTGTAAGGGGCTGTCTTATTGTCTGCAGATGGGTTTGGGATCTCTGCACTAGCCCCTCTAATTCTCAACAATATGTGTGTATATATTGTTACCTGATTCTGTTGACACCTCATGATCACATAGATGGGGGTGTTTCTTTCATTGGGGATTGTTGCTTCTTTGCTAGATGGCTGCTTATTTAAATTCAAGCCTTTAAGACCCAACATGCTAAGTATTTTGATAGCCAGGCACCATTTCTTTTTTCACCACATTAGCTTATGTAGCTATTTTGTCTCCGGTAATCATGTTGGGAGGGTGAGCATCACATAATGCCACGCTGTTAGAACAAAGTGTTCATGTGTTGAAGGAGGACTTTAGCAGAGATCCAAAGTACGTCCACTTCCTCAGTGTATTGCCATATAAATATATGCCATAGGTCAACTAGGGCAAACCCAAACCCATTATAAAAAGAAAAAAATTAAATGCTTACAATTCCAGGCTGTGTTTCTTTGATTAACTTTGAATGTAAGCTGTCAGAAATCTAGTGTGATCTAATAGCACGATATTAAATAACATGACAGGCATAACTCTAATTCCCAGAGCAATGCCAAGGATTTAAAAAGCAAAACAGGAAAAGCAAGGGCCTGAAATTCACAGCCCAAGCACAAATTTGTAGAGCCAGTTTTGGACTCCACAAGAAGTCTTTAAAAGATGACCAAATGGGATTTCTGGGAAGACGGCAGCTATATAACACATACCAGAGGGACGCTGCATGAGAGTTACTAAGAAGGAAATTCAACAGTGCCAAATGACAGGAGTAACATCATAAAGATAAGTAGGCACAGATCCACAAGGTTTTGAGGGGAGGGGGATCTTTTGACTTACTACAATGGAGGCAAGTTAGGGTTTGACCTTAGCCCTGCCACTGTGTCATCTGAAGCCGGGGTCAATTAGAGCCGGCACAGGGGCTTTATCTCAACACAGCCATAGCTTGCACCAACCTGGAGCAGGGATTAAACCTTTGAAGCCCCACAGTCAGAGATTCTGATTCAGTTGTATTGTTAATTTTAGTTCCCTCTCTTCTCTCCATCCCCTTACAGTTTCTGCCAGCTTAGTTCTTTGGTGCTTTCCCTCTTGGTCTCCTCCATTTTCTCTCCCAGACCATTGTGGACCTCCAGACCACTTCTCATACCCTACTATATTTACCCTGCTCCACCCAGTTGGGAGAGCCCCACCCTGTGCAGCAAAGTCTGAGGTTGGAGAAGTCCATCCACCCCCCACCAGGGAATATTCCGTCCAACTTCTTCCCCCCAAATTCCTGCCTGTGTGGCTGGGGAAGCTCATCTCTGTCCTCCATGGTCCCACATGACTGAGGGAACTGTCTCCTCCCTGCCTTAGTGCCTCATGCCATCTAAGACAGCTCAGTTAACACCTGCTAAATTTCCACATTGCTGTGGGAACCTCTGCCCAACCTCTGCAGAGATCTACCTGACCAAGGCAATTCTGCCCACTGTTTGTGGTGGTCTTCACAAAAATAGGCAACCCACCAGCCTTCTGTGGTACTCCCCTAGCAGCAGGCAGCCCACATGCCCTCTGCAGCTCCACAAGCTACCATGCGCCATACCATCACAGCTTCTTATGAGATCATGCAGTACAGCACCAACTTTGTGGGGCCACAACAATCCAACCAGTGTACTCTGAGAGAACCATCCAAGTTGCCCTACAAATAGCAGAAGACTGGTTGACTAGGGGAAGATTGAAGTCACAGGAGGAAAAAGTGGAAGGCAAATTCCACAGTGAAATTAACCACAGGCAGCTCAAAAAGGCCTTTCTTTGAGTCTCCCAGGCAGAGCCAGTGCTCTTTGACTCCCTGGAAAATGGCACCTGTTTCCTTTAGAACAACACAATGCAAACAGTAATCAGCCCCAAGGACCTCAACAGAAAAGCAGGAGAAACAAAATGCAATGGCAGAAGATGTCTTGAACCTAATGATGTGCTTAAAAGAAGCAGACATT
>PVJH01040997.1:0-15304 GCA_004026705.1 Nesogale talazaci
CCGGTGTCACCACTCCCCCCACTAGTCCCAAGGGATCATCTACCTTAAATTCCCATGTTTCCGACTCCAGTGTACATCCCTGGTCTAGCTGAATCTGTCTGGTAGAATTGGGATCATGATAGTGAGTGGGAGGAAGCATTTGAGAACTAGAGGAAAGTTGCACATTTCATTGCTACTACACTGTACCTTGACTGGCTCATCTCGCTGCACCCCCTCTGTAAGAGGATGTTGCTTCACTTATTGATGGACTCTGAGTCCCCAATCTGCGCTCTCCCTCATTTATAATGACATAATTTTTAGTACTTTGATGCTTGATACCGGATCCCTTTGACACCTTGTGGTCACACAGGCTGGTGTGCTTCATCCATGTGGGCTTTCTTCTGAGCTAGATGGCTGCTTGTTTACTTTCAAGCCTTTAAGGCCCCAGATACTACATCTTTTGACAACTGGGCACCATCATCTTTCTTCACCACATTTGCTTATGCACACATTTGTCTTCAGTGATCATGTCAGGGAGTTGCACATCATGGAATGCCAGTTTGATAGAACAAAATGTTCTTGCACTGTGGAAGTACTTGAGTGGAGGTCCAATGACCATCTGCTGTCCTAATACTAACCCTATAGGTATATGCATATTGATCTATTTCCCCATTGTCATATATAAATATATGCACCTATGTACATGCCTGTATTCAAACCTCCATAAATGCCCCTTACTCCACGGTTCTTTTCTGAATTTTCCTATACCTCCTTCTGTCCCACCATCATGCTCAACCTCCACTTGGGT
Organism: Nesogale talazaci; assembly: GCA_004026705.1. Lineage (NCBI taxonomy): Eukaryota > Metazoa > Chordata > Mammalia > Afrosoricida > Tenrecidae > Nesogale > Nesogale talazaci. The sequence continues at coordinate 788 of PVJH01040997.1, forward strand.
TTCAATATTTTCTCTCTGTTACATTAGTCTTGATCAATCCCTATCGGACCTCCCACACCCATCCCACCACCGACCCTGAACCACTGATTACCCCCCCTCATTCCCAGGCCAGCCAACACCTCCCCCCTCTCCCAACATCTACCCCGGAACCATCAGTCCTGTCATCTCTCTCCCCAGACTGGGGATATTCTTCATTCTCAAAACATGAAGGATCATCAAACATAAGGACAATCTGACAGATGGTCACAAACCAGAGAAAGTTCAGGTGGCATGACAGCCAAATGTAATGTGACATCCTGAAAGGGATCCAGGAACAGAAAGAGGACATTTGGGAGAAAAAAAATGCCAGTGTTATCTGAATAAAGTACAGCATATAACTAGTAGTAAAGTACCAAGGTAATGTGGAAGAAGACTCTGGCCACTTTGGCTATTTGTTTCTCATATTTACACAGAGCCACTCCGCAAGGGATCCTGGGGTTGCCACAGGACCAGGGAGAACTGGACAGCTACCCCCACAGTACAATGTTCACAGTAGGGGAACTGCCTCAGAGGAGCAGACTCTCTGTACTGTCCTAGGAATTTCTCTAAATCTGAAACTGTTCTCAGATGAAAGATTTCTTTAATAGGACCTGTTTAAAGGATTGCTGGTGTCATTAGATTGCTTATCACAAGATTGGTGGTTTGAAACAACTCACTGCTCCAAGGGAGCAAGATGAGGCTGGTCCCTTAAAGCTGCAGAATCTCAGAGACCCTAGAGAGTGTCATCCCCACGTCAAAATAGGTGCTCTGGTGTCGTCGTGGGTTATTAGGGTGGCTGCTAACCCAAAGATCAGCAGTTTGAATCCTAGGGAGAAAGACGGGGCCTTCTGTTCCAGGAAAGATTGATAGTGTCAGCACCCCCACCCCCTCCCCTGGGCGACAGTTCTACTCTCTCTTATAAGGTCACTTTGATTGAGAATCAACCCAATAGCAATGAGTTTGGGTTTGTTGTTGTTGTTGTTTAATATAAATTGGGATTGATTTGATGGCAGTGGGTTTGCTTTGGGCTTTCATATAAGCTGAAAGTATTAACCCAGCAGTGTTTGGAGGCTGAAATACTACCAAAACCTCTTTCTGAATGGAGAAATTAGAAAATATTGATCTATCAAACCTGTGCTCCAGGACAATTTTGACTTTTTCCTCGAGTTTAAAACCTTTTCTTTTGCTGAAGTGGTTTTTTTTTATTCCTTACTACTTGGCTTGGAAATATTTTTCTGTTAAAATCTGAAGTCACAATACATTGTTCTTTGTTCTTTCCTTATCCACCCCCATCCTATTTTGCTGCAAATCTTGTCATTGTCAGTTGCCACTGACAGAGCTTTGGAAGTGGTTTGTGATGTCGTTCTGTTTCTGGTATTCGGGAGCTGTTTAGGCTGACTCATTAAAGGGAACATTTGGGCTTGGCAATGTGTCACCTAGATCCAGGTACAGACAGGTCATTGCCAAACTATCCAATAGTCAGAAAGGGGGAGGCACGACAATGTGGCCATTATAGTTATCTAAGGGGGCTTGAAAACGTTGGTGGGAAAGTTCCACTTTTATTTTCATGTTCCCATGAACACTGTGAAGCACTACCCCTTCCCCTGCATACTTAATGAAATACCACATTTGATCACAAAATAAAGGCACACTGAATCTTTATTCCATGCCCTGCTCACTGTTTCAGAAAGTAACACCTTTTGGGGGGAGCGGGTGAGAGGAGGGCATCACTGCTCTCTGGTGGTGGGAATGGGAGGCCCAGCCCCACTGCTGGAATTGAACCTCGGTCCCAGTGGGCCGCAGTCCCATGCACAACCACTACGCCACCGACGCTCAGCCCTGTAGCACCTTTTTCTATGAAATCTGATAGGCCTTAGTGTTCAAGTATCTTTCATAAAGAATGCAGCAGATGCACCATCTCCGGTTGGATTGTGAATATTCAGGTGACTTGCTTTTTCTGGTTTGGGAAAGATCCAACTAATAACTCTAAAAGAATAGTCAATGGTGCCATTTCTAAACAAGTAGCGCGGGTCTGTTAACAAGCCATCCAAAACACACAGTTAGACAGGAAGAGTTTATTGTGCAAGTGAAAGGACAGGGGGAGAGGAGTTGTCCATCAACAGGCACATAAGGACCATTATACGTGGAAACCCTGTTTTATGGCATCTCGCTCTCTATTCTCAGATGGCTGATAGACATTTTGCTATTTGAAGTGTCACTGACTTGTATTTCTTTTGTCATTGAAGTGTATGCCCACCCCTCACCCCCCAAAAATATATCTTTTTAGGTAGAAAAATTCCCTGGGGTTCATTCTTCTGGACCTTGAATTAGGTGGGAATCCCTCCCTCAATTTCCCCATGTGAAATGCTGTCTTCCCTTTCATCTTCTCAGACGATCGTTCGAGGAAACAAACCCTGCAAGGAAACCTCCATCAACGGCCTGCTCGAGGACTTCGACAACATCTCGGTGACTCGCTCCAACTCCTTGAGGAAGGAGAGCCCGCCCACGCCGGGCCCCGGGGCCCCCGGGGGGCACCGCCCGCGCCGGGCCGAGGAAAACGGCTTCCTCACCTTCTCGCAGTACTCCAGCGAGTCGGACACCGCGGCCGATGGCACCGCCGACAAGTTCAGGGACAAGGGGCTCTACGGAGACAGCTTGGATCCCTATGGTAAAGGCAGCCACGCGACCAAGCAAAACGGGCACGTGGTGCAAATGAAGGCGGGGGAGGCCTACTATTCGGAAATGAAGCCTTGGAAGTCCACCATCTCCAGGTTCCCCATGGATTATCACACGCACTTGGACTCCCTGGGCAGAGCCAGCGAGTACAGCGACCTCAAGTGGGACTACCAGCGGGCCTCCAGCTGCTCGCCGCTGGACTACCGAGACCCCTTTGCCTTCGCTCCTTCCAGACCGCCGGGGACCCGCGGGTGCTCGAAAGAAAGCCTGGCCTACAGTGAAAGCGACTGGGGCCCCAGCCTGGACGACTATGAGCGGAGGCCCAAGTCGTACCTGCAGCAGAGCAGCCCGCAGCCCGCCATGCGGCAGAGGTCCAGGTCCGGCTCGGGGCTGCAGGAGCCCACGATGCCCTTCGGAGCAAGTGCATTTAAGACCCACTCCCAGGGACACTCGTACAACTCCTACACCTACCCTCGCCTGTCTGAGCCCGCGTCGGGCATTGGGAAGGTAAGCTCCTTCCCCCCCCCCCCCCCCCCCCCCCCCCCCCCCCCCCCCCCCCCCCCCCCCCCCCCCCCCCCCCCCCACCTCCCTGCATGCTGCCAGACCCCGCGCAGCATCTTCCGATGCTCGCCACTGCTCAGCGGGTCTTGTGCGAGCTCCTGCTGAAACCCTCCCTGGTTTCCAACGCAAGCCCAAGGGCGGAGCAACTGAGGTCTTGGGCACTTCTGTCCGTGCACATTTCAAAAACCTGATCTGAGGGCTCTGCTTAGAAGGGTTTCTGATCAAAAAGCAAAGAAAATACCCTCGTTTGAAAGGTAGTCCCGCATATCAAGGATCGATAGTCCTACGTTACGGTAGTGTACTGAGTTATCTGTTAAAGACTCTACCTTTCTAGACCATTAAAGGGAGCACTTCGGTGGTCTCAGAATCTGGATTCTTGAAACTTTTTACATAGACCAACTGCAGGAAAGGGGTGGAGGGTGTGTGTGTGTGCGTGTCTGTGTGTGTGAAATAAATCATGATAATGTGTTAAGTGCTGAAGCATGCTACTTTTACTCCATGCAAGGAACTGCTCTTTATATTGCAATCTGCTTTTCTTGCTAGTTTGACAGTGGACTGGGCTTTTTGTTGTTGTCGTTTTTATTTTTGATGAAAATTTGAGGGTGATCAGTAGAACCTGGCTTCTGAATTTTCTTTCTTTCTGGAAGTACACTACATGTATTGTGTTGTTTTCATTCCTCCCTTGGTGATTATTATTTGCAATCGTCAGCTGCTGAAAATTTCCTTTGACCACAACAAGATATACCAAATTTGTTAATGTTACTGGCCTAAAAGCTCCGACTTATACATGGTAGCGTAAGGCTTTTGGGAAATGCCTTCCAGCAGGGGCAAGTTGTTGATTCCCTGTGATGGCTCAGAAATGCTTCTGCCTTCCCAGGAAAGTGAGAATGGGCACCAGGCAGTGGGTGCTGAGTTGCGTGGTAGGATCAAACCAGCCCTGAAAAGATAGGATCAAGAGCATGCTTATGCCACATGAACGCTCTTCAATGGAAACCTGCCCGCTCTCATCTCCTTTATAGGTTCTAGATGTCATTGTTTTCCTGTTTATTGTTTCTCAAAAACCCAATCCAATAGATAGAAAGGAAGTCTTCAAGATGATTTATACCATACTTTTTTTAAAGCTAACAATATAGTTCCCAACATATAAAATTAAAAATAAATCTTAAGTAGATAGAAAGCCTTAAACATGTATACCTCGAGATAAAATTCAAATATTGAGGATGTGTTTTACTACCTCCTCCCACTGGGTGAATTTATTTGAGCTTCCCCCGTTCAGGTTAGAATGGTTGCCTAAGTTCCTGCCAACGTGGTTGTTGGAGAGAGTTCTGTTTAATAAGCCAACAGACAAAAGCGAAGCACAACCATGTAAGATTCAACAGTGGTAGTTGGAATATAGAATGAAGTATGGGATAGTGTATTCAATTTCCCTTGAAGATTGCTCTCTGTGACTCCTGTACTCAAAGGCACCTTTCAGCATTTTAAGAAAATAGGTGAACTAGCACATGCTACAGCTGAGTCTGCTTTCATCCCTGGGCACTTGACCTTTGCTGGCTATGTAAGAGTAAAGAACATGGGGTTTTTTTGTCAGTTATTTGAACATTTGTGCTAAGGAGTAGTTTTAAGTCATGGTCCCGGACAAAATTTCGTTCTGCTCTGGCCCTGGAGGTGGATCACAGACATGATTGGGGCACCCAATCAGTATGCATTTCCAACATCTAAGAACATTAAGAGAATCCTCTTGGAAATCCGTATTCCCAGGCTTCAGACTTTTCCTGAAAACAAGGGGTGTATGATGTGGTGTGTCTGAGCCCACATGTCTCCATCGTCTGGGTCATCCATTTCACTGAAGGTAGAAATGGCTTCTACTAGAAGGTTCATGGGTCCAGATAGTCACGTGCCATTCTTTAGGTTTCACAGTTGTCTGCAAAACAAAAACAAGAATCCAAGGATGATGTCCCTCTCTGCTCAGCATTTTTCCACTATGTTGGTCAATGTTGTCTTAGGATTTAACATCATTTTCCAGTATAATCCATGAAAAGTCCCTGTGACCACTACCACATTAGGTTAATGTGAGAGAAGGTAAGATGGAAGGAGAGAAAGAAGGCAGATAGAGAGGGAGGGACGGAGGGAGGGGGGGAGGGAGGAAGAGGGTGATTTGCATTATCCCTTATTGGCTCCATCTTCCTATGCACTTCCATCAAGTCCATTCTGATTTGGAGTGACCTCAGACAGTGTTTCCAAGGCTGTGAATTTTTATATAAGCAGATAGCGTCTGAGGAGCAGCTAGTTGGTTTGAACTGCTGACTTTTTCATTTGTAGTCTAATGTGGTCTAATAGGCCCCTTCCATCTTCTGACAGGCCTCCAAATATAAGGCAGAGTGGGCTTGTCCTGAAATCAGGCTGTGTCAGACCCAGAAACCATTGTAGCTCAGGAAAAAAATAAATACGGCATAGGCATTGGTGGGTGTATCTACCAAAGTTTGTTCTCAGCCCTGATAATCAGTACTTCAAAGGGGCAAGCCACCACTTCTGCTCGCAGGGAGCCACGAGAATTTCAGGAGCAGGTTTAGTGGGAGGTTTGGAGGTGGATGGCATGTTGGTAATTAAAATGTTCACTTGATTAAAAATATAGCATCTCTGTAAAAAGCATTAGGTGCCTGCGTCTTTAGAACTGTGCTCTTAAGCATCTACCCAATTACGCTTGGATTTAGTGCTAGGGAAAGAAACCGTAATCACGACGCAGATCATTTGATTTGGCCTCATGGAAAGTCATGGAGGAGAGTGGGTGATGTTACATCCCAGTAATTGTAAGGAATTGGGGTGAGGGCTTGACATCCGCTTGCATGTTAGCCTAAAGAAACCTAGATAAATAAAGCTAAGCCAATGCTAAGTAGCAGTGTAAGAAAAATCCTCCAATGCTAGCATGATAGGAATTGAGGGTATTATGAAATCTATAGATATTGGCATCCATCTTCCTGCTCTTAAATGTGGCGTTTTTGTCGTTGTTAGCTTGTTTTGTAATAAAAAAACAAGTGTGATGCCTTTTCCCCCTGACAGAATGGAACCACTGGCCGCTGTAGTGAGGGAATGACTACATGTCACCCTTCCATGCAGATAGGCCTTCTGCCTTACAGGGAGGAGGACTAGCTGGAGATAGCATCAGTATGTATTGGATTTTACTAAGGGATGACTCCCCGGGGTCCATATAGCTGCTGGCTCCCAGATCTTGGTAAGAGTTGAACAGATCCAGTCCTCCATTGGCTCCAGCCCCTGAGAAGCCCCCACATAATCACATTCCCACTAGTTCGTTATGCATTCATTCACATTGCACCAGAAATAAGCCCTGCTTTGCTGGAGCCTCACAGACCTATGAGGAGAAATCCCTACCCCTCAGCTTGTACAGAGAAGCAATCTGGGGTCATGACAGACTCACAGTCTCCTGCTTAGTGAGTGCAGAACATAACTGGGGTCCAATCTCAATCTGTCCCATCCTAGGTTGAACCCCTTCCTTTGAGCCAGGTGCCTCCCCACATGTTACCCTTTTTCATGCTATTTGGTTCAGGGACAGCGTGCACGGGCATCAGGCATCCAGCATGTCTCATGCAAGCAATGCGTTGCCCTGGGGTTGTACCAACTTGTCTTGCCCACATCAGGGTTTCTTGAAATTGAAATTTGGCCTGGTTATCATAATTCATTCTCAAAGAAGTCACCCTGCACATTGTAAGCTAGGTAGCAGCCCCCCTGGCCTCTCCCCAATAAATACCAAGAGCTCCCCTCCCCAGGTGTCTGGAAACAATCCGAACTATTCCCTGGGGGAGGGGGTAAAACATTCCCCCATTGAGAACCACTTTCCTATAGCTACTATTACCATGCCCTTTGTGACAGTTTCACCTGTAGTGCTGGAGGTGGACTGCCTGGGTGGGGTCCTGACGTTAGCATTGGCTGGTTGATCTTGGCTTCTCTGAGCCTCCCCCTTGCTTAGCGGTTCCATTATCTGCACAAGAGGGTACTTCAATATCCACTTTAACCATGAAGATCCAATGGAGGAATGAACAGAGAGGACTTAGCTCCTAGCATGTGCTCAGCAAGGGCTGCCTCTGCATCCCAGGAACAGTTCTGATGGGAGAACACATCTCTGAGAACCTTCCCTCTCGGTAACCTCGTCACAATGCTAGAGCAAGTCCTCCCTGGCCTTGCTGCCACAGCCCTTCTGAGCAGCCTGTAGGAGGGCTGGCCTCCCTCCAGGGATGTGGCCACAGCAGGCCAAGCCAGGTGTCTTCATACAGGTCATACAAAGCCTGAGAGACAGAGCTGGCTCGCGGAGGCCACCAGCCTTGCCACCTCGGTGCTCACTCTGCTCTCTAGAATGGAAAAGAAATGCCGAGGCTTTCCGTCATAAGGGAAGGAAGAGCTACCATCTCAAAACTGCTCCAGGCAAGTCCACCACTCTACCAACCACCTTTGCACGGGGGAGTAAAAGTGGCCCAACCTGCCACTCAGAGATGACTACAAACAGCCTTGGGAGGGATTATTAGAAGAGAAGAAGGTGGTATAAAAAAATAAATAGGAAAAAAAATAATAAAATAAATAGGCCCTGCCCCAGACTGCCCATCTGGGGTCCCCCTGCAATTAATTTTCACTGGCTCGCTTAGACTTTGCTTTCCCTGGAAAGATAACAAAAAGATGGCACTGGAAGCAGGCATGCTCCCTCCTCCTCTGTGACTAGCTCAGGGCTGGGTTCAACCTCCACTCCACCATCAAAGCAGCAGCTCGCTGTCTGCTGAAGATTCCAACAGGGCCCTCAGAGGTCCCACGGGGCCCTGATATATTATGGGGTGGCAAGATGGTGACATCTCATGGACTGCACCAAACACCTTCCAGTCAAAGAGAGAAAGTAAGAAACACTTGCTCCCACAAAGGGTTTAATTGTCTTTACTATTGTTTTTTCTTTAAATCATCTCCTGAAAGGATGTTGCTTAGGATGCATAAAACATCTGAAGAAGTGATTAAATACATCCTCTTGACCTTTGCGTATGACTGGACACGTCTTCCAGGGAATCTTGTTGTGCTTCCAATAAGTTGTGTTTGGGTCATTAGAGTCTGTTTTCCCGGGATCAAATGAAAACCAAAATGAATCAGAAGAATCCAGCTTCCTTCTGGCTCTCTGCAAGGCCTAAGGCATGTGAACAGTGTTCTGAGAAAGCACCCTGGTCTGAGGCACAGAGTCCCTCCGTGTGGCTAAGGACAGTGACAGGAGTTCCTGGCAGGTGGGAGTCATCTGCTTTGCCACACAGATCTTGAGTAGAGGGTGTGGTTTTCGAGTTTCAAATAGCAACTGCAGGGAGTTAATTGAATAGAGCAATCTAATGGTGGGGAAAGCGCCTGAAATACCAGTACATTGAACCTGCTGATCACAGATACAGCTATTCGGCTGTGCCTATTTGCTGAAGTCAGGAGCTGCTTGTCCAAATTCATCACGTGTGCATCCGCCGTGTATTTTGCATGGCGGAGAATGACATGACCCCCAAGCTAGCAGAGGCATAAGGTTTAAGACCCCACCTGTGCAAACAGGAATCCAATGTAAGGGTTGTACTGATGCCCTTGCAAGATGCTGCATCGTCTGGGGAAAGGTGTTCTGTGCACGCAATTCTTTAGGTCCCCCCCACCCCCCGCTCCGGAAGTCTCAGGACGTGGCGCAGTAATAGCTGCCATGCATACTCACTTCCTTTGCAGAAAGTAAGCATTGGTTGGCATTGCATTTGTCCAGGCTGCACACAACAGGCTATGAAACAGAGCCACTCCATTTTGGAAATGAAAATAAATAATTCAAAAGAAAGCAACCATGACAAAGTCAAGCTTTGCTTCCAGCAGCGGCCATAGCTCCTGTGTAGATTGGAATGTAGTGAGACATAAAATAATTCCCTAATTTGCAAAATGACAGATCTAGTCTTCCTCTTCCAAGAAGTTTTTTGCTTGAAAAATCATAGGATTTCTTCTTTCTCCTGAAGAGCGTCCTTGTGGCACTGTTGAGTGAAGGTTGGCCTGCCGTCAGGTCAGGGGTTCAAGCCTCCTCGCCCCTTGCAAGAGAAGGATGACACTGTCTGCTCCCATCAGAGTCCCTACTGTCCTGGACTCTAAGAGAGAGGATGGCGGTCGGACCACAGTCACCATGTCTGCAGAGCAGCAGAGGCTAGAAATGCAGGTACACACACACACACACACACACACACACACACACCCTGAGGACAGGTGAGGAGTAGCACCCTCCCATATGTCCATGGCATTTTCCTGCCCATAACAGGAAGCGGTTATTTTGCAGCCTGCTACCAGAAGGATCTGTGAAAGCTAACACATATCAGAGTCACTACATTTAGTGGACCCCCTCCTCTGAGAAAGAATCAGTTACTCATGAGTTATTTCAATGCATGATGACTCCACGTGTGTCAGAGGAGAACGGCATTTTACAGTATTTTCACCGGCTAATATTGTGTGAAGCAGATGACCAGGTCTTTCTTCGAAGGAACCTCAGAATAGACTCAAACCGCCAACCTTCTAGTGAGCCACAGAGAGCATTAGCCATCTACACCACTCAGAGACTCCGTCTCTTAACCACTATGCTCCACAATAGCCCTGCAGGAAAAGAGGAGTGATTCTTACCAGACGTCTTGCAAGCAGTTGTTTCTGTTGACCAAAGTCAAGACTGATCCTGTTACACTTCCCTTTGAGTCAAATCAGGACACTTCAAGAAGTCTTTGTCTGACTTGAACTTGAGCCGCTAACCAGAAGGTCTGCAGTTCCAACTTTCTGTGGGAGCAGGAAGAGGCTGTCTCCTCCTGTAAAGATTTGCAGCCCCAGAGCCCCGGGGGCGTGGTTCTACTCTGTCCGAAAGAGTAACTCTGAGTCGGAAAAGACTTTGTGGCAGTTGACTTTTGGATTTGGGGTTCCTTGCTCAAATAATGAGGCTGAGGACGCCATTTTATCCTGCATTTGATTTGTGTGAGAAGCTCCATGGTTAAGCATTCATCGAGTAACTGGTAGGGAGGTCAGTGTTACAAACCCAACCGGGGCTCCCTGGGACAAAGATGTGACTGTCTGTCTCCTTCCATAAAAATACAGCCTCGGAAGGGCCGTGATGTGTCCACTCTGTGCTGGGTGGTGTCTGAGTCAGAACTGACGAGACCGCAATGCGTTTTGATTTCTGTAGAGCAAGCAGCATCCAGTCAGACCTTTTTGTCTTTGAGATGAGGGTTCATTTTGCTTTATTGTGCTCTGAAAAGGTGTACTGAAGCATCACATCCGAACAGGGGAACCAGCTGCCTCCCTTCCACCTACCCCCACCCCTGGAATTCTTCAGAACTTGACAAGAGAGGCTCTCCATCCTTCCTGAAACCTTCTGAATTCCCCCACTCCCTGGCCAGACTTGCACCCTCTCTCTCACTCCGCTCCAGCAGCTCTGGTCAGGGCCTTCCTGTCACCAGTGCAGAAGGCCAATGTGACAGATAGATGCTGCAGGATTTTTTTTCTCTCTCTCCTTTCCTTTTTCCACTGCCCCCACCGGCCCCCCAAAGCCTTCCTTCCCAGTCTTGGCATAAAATGGCCCAATGATGTTCTACTGCAGAATTCAATTTCACAGTTCAGTTAGGTCCTTGATTACTCTGCGAAATTCAGATTAATGTGCATTTAACTACCATGGATCAGGGGAATCCTGGCTGACAGCCAGCTGTAAGCGTAGCAATTGATAGCTTTGTGGAGTTTTATGCCCTGTGCTCCCCAGCACACCTCTGGTGAAGTTGATTGATTAAATGAATTCATTGCTATAATTATTTGTAATTTTGATACATCACAAGCCTGTGTCTGACCCTATCCCTGGCGAGGCTGCTCTCATTGTGGAGGGGCTAGCCTCGCTGAGTTGTTGTTAACTGGTGCAATTTATTTCCACCTTTTATTTTGTTGTTCTTAATTTTGACTGGATTTGAACAGAGACATGGGGGGGCACATTTCTTTAGGAATTAATTTATCCACTATCTAGCACAGTGTCAGAAAGCGCTCCCACCTCCCCCCCCACAAAAAAAGAAGCATATGTGACTAACCATTTCAAAAGGAAACAAGACTGCGCCTACATTTCCCCACTCTTCTACAAAGACGCATACAGAAAGAAATCCTTTCACATTGTTCCTGCCTTTCGATGACAATTAGTGTCCTCATACCACTCCAGCTACGATGTTTGGCAGCCTGCAGAATAATTTGCAAAATGACAGATCTAGTCTTCCTCTTCCAAGAAGTTTTTTGCTTGAAAAATCATAGGATTTCTTCTTTCTCCTGAAGAGCATCCTTGTGGCACTGTTGAGTGAAGGTTGGCCTGCCGTCAGGTCAGGGGTTCAAGCCTCCTAGCCCCTTGCAAGAGAAGGATGACACTGTCTGCTCCCATCAAGATTTACAGCCTGGGGAACTCTGTGTAGGGTTTCTACAAGTCAGACGCAGCTTGATGGCAGTGGAGAGAAGGGGATGAAGTCTTATATGTATATGTACATATACATATATATAATTGTTTGTCTCCTGTGCTGCACCTTTTCATCCCTCATCCCACTCCCCTGTGCCCTGGGCAATAAGATCTGGGAGAACAGAAAGCAGATCTTTGGGGCTGGTTGGACTTATGGACCAGGAGAGCAACGCTGGCTCACTTACTAAAGAGCCAGCCTTCCCTGCACGTGGTTTTGCAATCTGATCCAGTTAGGTATTGCTCACACCCAATCCCAAGATACTGATGTGGCTGAGAGGTACTGTCATCAGATCAGCTCCAACCCGCAGCAAGCAACAGAACAAAATATGACCTGGTTCTGTACCATTCTCACCATTGTTCTTAGACCTGAGCCCATTGTGGCTGCCACTGGGTCAGTCCATCTCGTTGAATGATTTACTCTTTTTGTTTTGTTTTGTTTTGTTTTGTTGTGGGCATCACTGCCCGCTGATGGAAGTAGGAGGTCCAGCCTTGCTCCTGGACAGCTGCTGCTGGATATGAACCAACAAACCTGTGGGCCACAGTCCCGCACTCAGCCACTACACCACCGGGGCTCAGCCCGAATGCCTTACTCTTTTTTTGCTGTCCCTCCCCTATACCGAGCATGATGTCCTTCTCCAGGAGCTGGTTGTTCCTTGGACAATATGTCCACAGTATGTAAGAGGAAGCCATTCCACCCTTGCCTCTAAGGAGTACAATAGTTGTATTTCTTTCAAGACATATTTGTTTGTCCTTTTAGCAGTCCATATTTTCAATAGTCTTCATCAGCATGGTTAAAATGCATCAATTGTCTTTCAGTCTTCTGCATTCAATGTCCAACTTTCTTTCACATGAATATGATGCATTGGAAAAATATCATGGCTTGGGTGTACCTGAGTCCCCAAGGTAACATCTTTCCTCTTCAATACTCAAGGTTATTGTGCAGATTTGCCCAGTGTAGTTTGTCTTTTCATCTCTTGACTCCTGCTTCCATGAGCATTGATTATGAATCCAAGCAAGAGAAAGTTCTTGACAACTTCAGCCCTTTCTTCATTTATCATCATATTACCTATTGATCCAGTTGTGAGGGTTGGGGTCTTCTTTACATTGAGTCATAATCCATACTGAAGGCTGCAACCCTTGATCTTCATCAGCAAATTCTTCATATCCTCCTCACTTTCAGCAAGTGAGATTGTGCTTGCACATCACAAGTTGTTAATAAGTCTTCCTCCAATCTGATAATGCATTCTTTTTCACATAAGTCAACTTCTCCTCTAACAGAAGGGTCGCAGGGATGAGATGTGTCAGTCAAGATACAGTGTAGCAACAAGGAAATATGCAACTTTCCTTTAGTTCATAAATGCTTCCTCCCCCCCCCACCCTCCCCCACCCACTATCATGATCGCAAATCTACCTTACAAATCCAGCCAGACCGGGGGATGTACACTGGAGTTGGGAACAGGGAATTCAGGATGGATGATCCATTCAGGACCAGTGGTGAGAGTGGTGATACTGAGAGGGTGGAAGGAAGGTAGAGTAGAAAGGGGAAACCCATTTCAGGGATCTACATATAACTTCTTCCCTAGGACAACAGGGAAATGGGTGAAGGGAGACATCGGACAGTATACGATATGGCAAAATAATGATAATTTGTAAATTATTCAGTGTTCATTGGGGAGGGAGAGTGGGGAGGGGGCCGAAATATGAGGATCTGATACCAAGGGTCTAAGTAGAAGGAGCATGTTTCAAGAATGATAATGACAACAAATGTACAAATGTGGTCTGCGTACAATAGATATATGTCTTGATTGTGATAAGAGTTGCATGAGCCCCCAATAAAATGATTAAATAAATAAATAAATAAATAAATAGCTTCTCTGATTATTTTCTCAGTATACAGAATGGATAAGTATGTTGATAAGATACAACCCTTATGCATACTTTTCCTGATTTTAAACCATGTGTCATTTCCTTGCTCTGTTTGGACAACCACTCTTGGTCCATGTACAAGTTTCACATGAGCACAATTCAAGTGTTCTTAAATTCCCATTCTTCTCACGGTTATCCTTCATTTGTTAGGAACCACAAAGTTGAATGTCTTGCATTCAAATTGAACTCAAGTAACTATCTTTCTGATACTCACTGCTCTCAGCCTTGTTCCTTGTCCCCTTCTGAATCTGACCTGAACCTCTAGTGGCTCCCTGTCAGTGTACTGCTGCAACTATTGTTGGATGATCTTCAGAACATTTTTCACATGCCTTTGATATCAATGATTGTTCTATAGTTGAGCATATTGTTGGGTCACCTTTCCTTGGAATGGGTATAAATGTGGATCTTTTCCAGTCAGTTGGCTAGGAAGCTGTTTTCCAAATTTCCTAGCATAGATAAGTGAGTGCCTCCAGTGTTTTAACAGCTAGTTGAACATTCAATTTTGATTCCATTAATTCCTGGAGCCATGTTTTTGATAAATGCATTCAGAGCAGCTGTAATTTTCTGCAGCACCATAGGATCTTATTTACATGCTACCTCCTGAAATGGTGGCATGTTGACTAGTTCTTTTGGGTGTTAACCCTTGTATTCTTAACATATTCTTTTTTTATGATTCCTACAGCATTCAACATTTTGCCCATAGAATTCAAGATTGCAACTTGAGGCTTGAATTTTTCCTTGAGTTCTTTCAGTTTAAGATATTCTGATACAGCAGCAACTCTCCAGGAGCAAGGCTGGGCCTCCCACTCCCACCAGAGGGCAGTGATACAAAAAAA
>PVJH01040998.1:0-15301 GCA_004026705.1 Nesogale talazaci
TCAAACTTAAGGCCCGAATACCAGAGAGAAGATTTACAACTCACCTCACCTTTCTCAACTACTTACTCTGGGCGGGGCTTTTTTTGACACTTTTTGGGGACTTTTTTTTCTGTCTGCTCACTTGGGAAAGAAAACTAGAAGGCCTGCTCACCCTGGCATTGAGCCTAAGCAGCGTGATGTCACAGGAATTGGCAGCTCCCCCACATCAGCCAGATTTTGGCTGGAAAGTCTCTTGAATGACTTGAGCCCAGAAGTCATTGCAGAGGTTGGTCAGCTACAAACTGCCAAACCTCTCAGCCGTCCGGCAGCTGTGTTAGGAAGGCTGCTTTCCGATACAGGTAGGTATGTGACATCTTTGAATCCTTTTAAGCCACCCTCTCCTCCTCTTAGCCAGAACATTGACATTTTCTGTACAAATATGACTTGGTGAAGAAACCTAGTTCTCTCTTTGGAAAGTGTGGCCCAGAAATTGCCCTGAAAGGCAATTCTCTAGTCAGGGTTTCAAAGCGTTTGGGGCTGGAGATAATGCTCCCACACTTTCTAGGTAGGCCCAGTCTCAGGAGGGTGCTCCCAGGATTAAAATAATAAAAAGGGTTGCCATCTGGCTTATTAGTTCTGTAGACACCCTTTCTACTATACGAAAAATTAAAAAAAAATTACATGTATCTTATAGATTGGGCTGATGTCATATCATTTTAGTTCCCGGAAAATCATTTTCTGGTCTTTTACTCTTCCTCGGGATGCGGGGTGGGGCTTCATCGGGTGTGATGGATGGGAATGCCATGCTCGCCCGAGAAATACCAGGCAACTGTCGACATGCCAGCCGGCTCCTGGTACCAAGAAGGATACAGCTGGGGTACACTAAAGATAATTGTTAGCAACTTACAATTACATCCTTGCCGTTTTGTTTTGTGCGCCTGGCAGAACTCTTAGTTGGCTGGTGAATTGCAAGTCCCTGTCTGTTTTGGACACCTCTGATTATAAGCTTCCGACTCGACTCGGGGAAAGAGGAACAGAAGTACTCAGGATGGGTGTTGATGTAAAATTGGATGCAAACGATGAGTGCTGGGCTTCAAGCATTGTATGAGCGGGAAGTTCTTTCCTTTGTGTGGATGCTGCTACTGCTGCCGCTTCCATTGGTGGGGGGAAAGAGAAGCAGTTGGGACACATTGGACAGTGTAAGATAGGACAAAATAGTGATAATTAGTAAATTATTAAGCGTTCATAAGGGAGGGAGGGTAAATACGGGGAGCTGATACCAAGAGCCTAAGTAGAAGGAAGATGTTTCGAGAAGGAAGATGGTGGCAAATGTACAAATGTGGTCTGTATACAATTGATGTATGCAGTGATCATGGCAAGAGTTGTATAAGCTCCCCCCCCCCCCATTAAAATGTTTAAGGAAAAGAGCTATTAAATGACCGTGTGCTCATATTTGGTAACCTCCTCATCTCATTCTTTTATAAAATTAAAAAAAAATCATTTTATCAGGGGCTCATACAACTCTCATCACAGTCAATACATCTATCGTACGCAAAACACATTTGTACATTTGTTGCCATCATCATTCTCAAGACATTTTCTTTCTCCTTGGTATTAACTCCTCCTATTTCCCCTCCATCCCTCCTCTCCCTCCCTCATGAGCCCTTGATAATTTGTAAATGATTATTTTGTCATCTTGTACACTGTCTCACGTCTCCTTCACCCACTTCCCTGTTGTCCATACCCTCGGGAGGAGGTTATATGTAGATCCATATCACCAGTCTCACCCTCGTCTCATTGTTAAACAGATGTGCAAGCTCAGCACTGTTCAGAGAAATTCGTACTTGGAGTGGTAGGGGCAGAGGGTGGTTCTCTGCCTCCCAGGAAAGGACTTCATTCCTAAATTTAGATTTTTGCCCATTAACAAGCATATGACTCTTCCAGTGTTTAATTGACTACAGCTTTTCCATTCAGTGCACTCATAATTACCTTTTAAGTGATTTCTGATCATTCTTAGGCTTTTAAGAGCCCTGGTGGGAGCCTGGGAGAGGCTGAACTGCTGTCCGTGAGGTCAGCAGTTCCATACTACCAGCCGCTCCATGGGGAGCAAGTTGAGGCTTTCTGCTCCTTAAAGATTCACTGTCTGAGCATCCACAAGGGCAGTTCAACCCGGGGCGCGCACGGGCGAGTCCCTGTGCGTCAGAATGGACTTGATGATGGCGAGTTTGTGTTGGAGTCCTTGGCGGTTTTCAGATGTCTCCAAGTCCAGGCCGCAAGAATCCCAGTGTCACCTGTCAAAACGCCAGAACTGATGTTAGGGTGCTGTATGCAGTAATCCAGTTTCCAGAATTTCAAATCCAGAAATTAAATCACGGCTACTTTGATTTGCAGCGAATGTTAATTTTTTTTTCCTGTTTGGATGGGAAATCATACTTCTACACATTTGAGAAACGCTCCATTGCCCTCCCGTCTCCCTCCCCAGCGTGTGCGAGGGGTCACCCTGGTTTTCCTTTGAGCATGTTGCGTTTGTTACATCATTGCTTTAAAAGCCTCAGTGAACTGTGTTTATTGTATAGCACCAGAGATGGTGCCTTCCACCTCCCAAGAGCTGAAGTGGATGTTCCTGAAGAGCAACAAGTTAGTTAGCGTGTGTTTTGGCTCCTACTTTGCTGTAAAATGAGTGAATACCCAGTTTCCATTCCTTAATGCTTCGTGGGAGGAAATCTGGAGGAAGTCTAGCTGTGCTGGTGGCTGTTCACAACGACCAGTGTGGCTTGGGGCCTCAACCACAGGGGATACGTCTAAAGAGTAGGTGGAAAAGCCACCTATCTTCAGCATCCTGCAGCGTCTGCAGACAGGCTTGCTGTTTGTAGTGGTCTTTTCCTGAGTGGATGGGATTCTCATGGGGACTACATACTCTGAAGCTATGGACAGCCTCATGGAAGTAGCAGATGTGAGGAGAGTAGAGGGTATTGGGGAGCTGTGGTGACATTGCAAGGCTGGGCTGAGTCAAGGAAGACCCTAGTGCATGAGAAAGCCAGGCAAGGCCCCAAGAAGTGAGAAATACAGAGTGAAGAGGGGGTTGGTTATATCTTCAGCTACATTGGGGTGCCTTTGCGCTTGGCGAATGGAAGGCTGGGGAGGGCTGCAAGCATGGTGATGATCTTCAGAGTAGACGGTGGGTGGGGACCAGCCACGTGCACAACCAACGGGAAGCTGGGAGATGCGGATATTTGGCATAAGCATCCCCCCCCTCCTTTAATTCCTAATAAGGATCCCTGGTGGTGCTGTGCATTAAGCATGGGACTGCCTGAGTCTGTCTGCTCTTGTAAAGATTTACTGTCTCAGATACCCTATAAATGGTGTTACAAGTCATCATTGATTGGCTGGCACTGGGGTTCTGTTTGCTTGTTTCAACTAGTAATTCGAGGTGGCTTCAAGAGTTTGTGGACAAATGCCATGATCTCTTAATTCCATTTTTCCATAGACCATTACTAAAGCTTGAGTTGGTGTTTTGGGAACTGGAATATGTATTCTTTGCATCCAGAATCGTTTACGAGCAAGCCTTGGGGTAAGCATGGAAGGACAGAATGGAGGGGATTGCCAGAGAGAGTGGTTGGCCAAGGTGAGACCTCAGAGAAGAAAAGACAATTCATTAAGGTCACCTTGGAAGGCAGCCTGTTCAGAGAAAGCGCCAGCTTGTTTCTATTAGGATGCAGGATGGCTGAATGCAGCCTTGTCTATATTTACCCAGACTTCCCCTGCCTTCATCCAGGTTTGGCATTTAAAGAACATCGTGAGGGGAAAGCTGGGGAAGAAAACAACCTAGTTGCATTGCCTCATTGTGGGAAATGCCAGGAAGAAAAGGGGAGGGGGGCAAGAAAGGAGATGAGCCCATTTAAACGATTTGGTTTCAAGAGTTGCTTTGCTTGCTTGACCACCCTGCTGTTGAATGATGAAGTGCCTGCCAGCGCCCTGGACGATGGTTAGACATTTAGGAATTGACAGTCAAGGCATGAGGTGACTGCTTTTTGCTCCTTGCTAGGTTTGGCTTAAGAGAACATGGGTTCAAACTTGATCCTAAGCTATACCAGTAAGTGTTCAGCAGAGAACCACGTCTCAGTTTACTGCCCACTTTTTACTTTTCCGTTTCCTAAACGAATGTTCATAAATGCGCTTCTTCACATACTAGCTGTATTCACACGTGTACGTGCATTTGCTGAGTCTGGGTTCTTGGAGTGAAATTGCAAGCAAGCAGAGAGGTTCTGAATGAAGTTCAGCCTTGGCACTGTTGACGGGTTGGGTCTCTTGGCACCGGTGAAGGGGGCAACTGCCCATTGTAAGATGCTTAGCAGCATCCTTGTCACGTCCCACCAGATGCCGGGAGCAGTCCACTCTCTTCCCAGTCTCGATGATCAAAAATAACGCCGCTGCCGTTGCCCAAACAAATGTCCCTGGTGAGCAGCTCCTGCCCCTCCCTTAGAGAACCATGGCAAATCGTGGGAGAACCATCCTGGCTCTAGGATTTGGAGGCTTCTCTTAATAACGCCCCTTTCCTGGCATGTGTCATGTCCACGCATTTCAGGCCGCTGGAGGAGTCACAGACGAGGCGGCACAGCTCCAGGAGGTGGCAGTTAGAATTTGATGGGGATAGGCCCGGTACCTCCTCCACCAGCTCTGCAGAGGGCAACACTGTTCTTGGAACACACGCACTCGTCTCCCGAGGCGTGGGTCGTTCAGTGGCAGAGTTCTTTGCTTCCATACCACAGACTCAGGCTCCTTTTCCTGCCAGCGTCCCTGTCTTGTCTGCAGAGGCTTGCATGTTGCCCCTGCTGCTGGACAGGTTTCATAATGAATCTGGGGATTGACAGTCAAGGCATGAGGATGAAGGCTTTTTTCCTCCTTGCGAGCCTTCCAGAATTAGCCGTAACCAGGAAGAAAGGCTTGGCGACCCACTCCTGAAAACCACCAGGCTCTAAGCGGAAACCTCCCAGGCTGAGCTTTGCTCTGGTGCGCGTGGTGTTGCCGTGAGCCAGGAGCCAGCCTGATGGCCGCCAACGGCCGCAGCCGTTGATAGAGCGGCATGTCCAAGGAGGTGCTGCCAAAGATGCTACTGACAGAAGAGACGTTGCTGCCCGCATGATGCCTGGCTTTCCAATCACATCTTTTTCCCATGGAATGGCTGGCGGGTTCAAACTGCCAACCTTGTAGTTAACAGTTCAGCAGGTAGTAGCAGTAGCCAGTTACGTTACCAGGGCTGCTCGTGATTTGCATACTCAAGTTAAAAATGCATCTCATTCTTTCCCCAAACACCTCCCCACCCCTTGTGCAATATACCATAGGCATAGTTCTACTTCGAGCCAGCCGTTTTTATAGTTTTGATTTATACTTTAATTTTTTTTGGGGGGAGGGCATCCCTGCCCTCTGGTGGTGGGCGTAGGAGGCCCAGCCTTTGCTCCCGGAGAGCTGCTGCTGGATATGAACCTCCTTCCTGGTGGGCCGTAGTCCCACGCACAACCACTAGGCCACCGGGGCTCAGCCCTATCCTTTAACTTTTAAACAAGCTCCACATAAAGAGTTTTCCAGATTTTACTAGTGCTCACAGTTGCATTTGAGAGTGTGCTCTGGAGAGGCATATAAGACGGAATGCCTGTTGGGGCCTGGGAAGCACCACCTCTCCTGTTTTCGTACCGTGGGTTTAGCTTGGGTCAGGTGCTCTATGCAGTGAGAGGAGTTTTGTGAACTTTTTGTGACACCATTTGTAACATGACAGCCTGGCTGTCTGAGGGAGGAGGGGGATAGAATGGATGTGTGTGGTTCAGGGGTTTGGCATTTAAGGAACATCGTGAGGGGAAAGCTGGGGGAGAAAATGACCTAGTTGCATTGCCTCATTGTGGGACATGCCAGGAAGAAAGGGGGAGGGTGAGCCCATTTAAATGATTTGATTTCAAGAGTCTGCTTTGCTTACTTGAACACCCTGCTGTTGGAATGATGAAGTGCCTGCCGGCGTGCCGGTCCTGGAAGAGGTTTAGTCATTCAATTCTCAGTTCATAGATTGTCTAGGTGGCAAAGGCTCCAAACAGGATAGGGCATAGTAGGAGTGCCTGCGTATTCGGCCTTGCCTCCTAGACTATTCGAGCCTCCAATAGTAATCCCTTGGAAGTCAGAACACTTGTAAATGTGCCAATGCAAGTGAAGTGGGTGTGGAAGCCAGAAGTGTCTTCCAAAGACCCAGCTTTGGAAATATCTTCCATGCCCATGTCACACAGACTGGCTCTTAGGAAAAGTGACTAGTTAATGGAAGCGTGAATTAGTTTAAGAGTGGTCTTTCGCTGCCCCCTGCGGGCCTCCCTCCCCCCCGCCCCAAGCAGACTAGAGTGGGCCATTGGAGTCCTTGCTTGTTTCTGGGACAGGTTGTGGGTGCAGAACCATTTAACAGAATCCTCCTTGACCATTGGCAAATCAGGTTGTGGTATTCAGATAGATATTCAGATGAGCTATTCAGATAGAATTAGCTTGTACGCATTTGTGCTTCAGTCCTTCAGTGGATCAAAACACTGGTATCAACCCAAGCTCTGTATATTCCGGGCCATGCAAAAGAAGCCAAGATTTGGTTATTTTTCTCTTGATTCTTGATGTAGTCCAAGGGTTCCCCACAGTGAGTATAAGTGTTGCTTTTTGAATGACTCTGCAGTCTAGCCAAGTCAATATGTTTCCATGGCTTAGACGTGTACTTGTTTATTACCATGACTATTTCCAGTCTCATTTTCATAGGCTTGCTGGGAAGAGCTAACCTTAACCCAAGTTAAAGATATTCTTTTTTGGGGGGGGGGGGCATCACTGCTCTCTGGTGGTGGGAGTAGGAGGCCCAGCTCCACTGCTGGAATTGAACCTCCGTCCCAGTGGGCCGCAGTCCCGCACACAACCACTACGCCACTGGGGCTCAGCCCTAAAGATATTCTTTCGGCTGTTTTTCAAATACAAGCAATCTAGAAAGTCTGTTTGCACAAAATGAAAATACAGTGAAACCACATAGGTTTGTACTACTTACTTGGAGGGGACCCGGCATGCAGTCTTCCGACATGGAAAGTTATGATTATAAAATATTTGAAGTATTTCTATTTTAAGTAGAGAAACCATTGTAAGTAAATTGTTATTTTAAATTTTGGTGGTGGTTCTTGTTAATGTCATTTTTTTCTGTTATTAAATGACCTTACACGATCTCTTTCGGTGAACTGATAACTAGCTTATCATCAGGGTGTTAGATATATACAGGGGCACTTATAATATTTTCACAATCCTGTATATTTTTAAAAATAAAATAAAATGTTGTTTGTAAGTGTCTGCAGCCTAAATAAACTGTCTAGCCATTTCCCTTAAGCTGGTAGCCATTTGTGATGGAGCAGCTCCAAGACCTCAGTTACCCTTGTTGTTTTCTTCTTTACTGGAGCGTGTATTCACTTTTTTTTGGGTTAAGATGGAGCCGTAGTGGTGCTATGGGTTAGATACTAAGCGGCCGACTTCAAGGTTCATGGTTCAGACTCCCTGGTGGCTTTGAAGGAGCGGGAAGAGGCTGTCTGCTCTGTAAAGAGAGAGCCTTGGAAAGGCTGTCCTAGGTTGCTGCTGTGAGTCGGAAATGACCCGAGGGCAGCGAGTTTGATTATCTTGCTTGTTCTTAATTGCCATCACATTGATTCTGATGCGGTGCGACCTCCAGGGTGCAGGTGGAACTGGTCCTTATGATCTGCGAGGCTGTGACATCGGAAGCAAATGACCAGACCGGTCTTTCTGAAATGCTTTGAACCGCCCACCGTTTGGCCAGTGGTTTGGTGCTTAATGTTGGGTGGCACCCAGACACTCCAGATGTTTACCCAGCAGACGCTCAGGTGGTTGGCACTTGACGTTTTGACCATTGCGCTTGTCTGCTGCCTCTGAAGCTCATGTTTTCAATTGAAAATGACCTTTAATGTTCGTGCTGGTGCCAGCCTATGGGACAGTGGCGGCCAAAAATGTGATGTCAGGCACAGATGTCTTCCTTTTTTAGAGTTCTGAAATGGGACAGTTCTTTCATTTGGAGTTCCTGCTACAGCCAGAGGAGTCATGTGCATAAGCAGTAGCCTGCCAGTACTGTAAGGAATTAGACAAGCTGTGAAGTTAGGGAGATTCCTTGTCTTTTATTTTATTTTTTATTTTTTTTGGGCATCACTGCTCTCCAGTGGTGGGAGTAGGAGGCCCAGCCCCACTGCTGGAATTGAACCTCCGTCCAGTGGGCCGCAGTCCCGCGCACAACCACTACGCCACTGGGGCTCAGCCCTGATTCCTTGTCTTGTAAATCAGTGGTTCTCTCTCAATCTTCCTAATGCCACGACCCTTTAACACAGTTCCTCATGTTGTTGTGGACCCCCCCCCCCCACCATAAAGTGATTTTTGTTACTATTTCATAACTGTAATTTTGCTACTTACTGTGATGAATCGGGTGACCCCTGTGAAAAGGTTGTTCGACCCCCAAAGGGATCTCGACCCACAGGTTGAGAACTGCTGTTTTAAATGAACATTTTTAGCAACTGGCACATCTCCTACCTGGAAATATTTCTAGACTGTGTACTTTTTAACCACAAAAAGAGAAAATGGAATCTGGAGCTGGGTGTCCTCTGTCTCTGCGGAGGCATTAGCAGTGTCCCCGGGGGCTAGGTTCAGAACCCCTCTATTGTAGGAGAGGGGCATTTTCTAGTAGATATGTAATGTGATGCCCCTTCTAGTTGTTTCCCTTTCAGTCCTTCACTAGATCCCTAACTTTTATTTATCAATCCAAGTACTCTAACCAGCTCCCTGCTGGGTGCTGGGAATACTGAGATAAACAGTGCTTGGACCTTGCCCTGAAGGACTTATGGTCAATTAGAGCAGATAGTTATGCAAATTAGTAATTGCCATGCAGTTAAACGGGAGAAAGGAAGCCAGGAGTGCTTTCCTTCTGCTCTGGGCAGGGGATGAGGTGTGGCATCACTGACAATCAGCCGGCATGTTCCGGGGTGGACTGGTACACGGGTTAATTCTCACGGGGTTGACCTTGTTGGTGTGACTCATAAATAGTTCTGTGACTGGATTGTGTGCGTTAGGAAGACAGTTGCTCCTCAAGGTAGATTTCACGATGGATGGATTTGCATTGTGGCACAATTGCTGGTGTATTTTGTACGGACTCTCGATCTTGGGAGATGCTTGGAGTGGTAGCATGAAAGATAGAATCCACATCTTCAGAATTCTAAGAGGGATATGTCGTTTTGGTTGAGGGCGATACCGTATGAGGGCCATGCTGATTGAGTGGTTGGGCTTTTGAAGACGCCCCAGTTTGAGTTCCTGGCCAGTGCATTGTCAGATCAGTTAGGCGCAGCCATCCCATCTGTCACTCATCAGTGGACATTTGCGTGGTGTTGCGATGCTGAGTAAGGAAGAACAAAGAAAAATGGATGGTTTGAACTATGGTGTTGGCAAAGAATAGGGAAAATACCACGGACTGCCAAAAGAACAAACAAGTCTATCTTGGAAGAAGTACAGCCGCAATGCTCTTTAGAGGCAAGGATGGTGAAACATCGTCTCACGTACTTTGTACATGTCAAGAGAGACCAGTTCCTCAAGGAGGATGTCATGCTTGGTGGAGGCAGGAGAAAGAGAAAAGCCCTGGACAAGATGGATGGACACAGAGGCAGCGTCTGCGGGTCAGAGATGTGAATCATTGTCAGAGTAGTGTTTCGTTGTGTTGTGCAGAAGGGTCAGAACCAACTCCTTGGCACCTGACCACGACAGCGGCCTTGGAAACTGATGGGACACGGTTCTGCTCTGTTCTACGGGCGTGCTGTGAGGGTGGCATCGACTACAGGACAGTAGGTCAGTGAGAAAGCCCCGTGGTGCTATGACCAAGTGCTCAGCTGCCAGTAGACAAATCAGAGGATCACACCTAACCAGTGGGCTCCACAGGGCCCAAGACCCAAGACTTCCAGCCTTGGAAGCCCTCCAGGGCAGTCCTCTGTGGCACAGGGTAGCTACGAATTGCACTTGACTCGGTGGCGCACCACAGCAGCTACAACAGCAGCAACAAAATAACCTCAGGCAAGCTCCAGCCAAGCTTGTAGAGTCTGGAATCCAGAGTAGAAGGGTCTCGAGTGACCTGCAGAGCAGAAAATAGCCAGTGAAAACGGGCCTGGTAGAGTCTGTTGTGCCCCCAGGAGTTAGGGACTCAGCGTCATGGGGTGCCTCCACGAAGACCTCCCAAGATCCCTGCTTTACAGACAAGGCATCTGAGCTGCTAAGCGGGGTGGTGCCTTGGTGGTGCCTCACAGCTGGTTCCAGGCAGTCCCTGGCCTGAGAGCATGCCCTCTGAGTTTACAACACACACACTGCCCCCTCCTTTAAGCCAGCTCTCACAACAAGCAGAAACATTTCCCCACAAGCTGATGTTGCTCCATCTTGTTGTCATGTGATGTTAATCAGAGTATGATGTCCTGAGAGCATTTTATTGGGTATCTCCTCTAGCTGCAAAACGAATCGCCCCCAATTGAACAGCTTGAAATCACATTTGCTATCGCTCAGTTTCGGTGGGGAGAGCCTGTGGGCGCAGCTTTGCCGAGAGCTTTTGGCGCAAGCTCTCCCTGTGGTAGCAGGCAAGCTGTCAGCTGGGGCTGCAGTCTAGACTTCTCTTGGGGAGGGTGTGCCTCCCACTTGACTCTCATGGCTGTTGGCAGCAGACATTTGTTTCTCCTTACGTGAGCCTTTTCAGTAGGGAAGTTTGCAACCCAAGAGCAAAAGATGCATGTGCGCGCGCACACACACACACACACACACACACACACACACAAATCCAGCCCAAACTCTTAAGGGAGAGGGCTGCGCAAGAGAGTGGGAACCAGGTAAATTGGGAACCATCCTGGAGGCTGCCACAAGTGTCAGTTGCCATTATTTTGCCTGTATTAATAGAAATCCACCAGGAGTTACTTGAACAAAACCGGTTAGGTGGGGGTAGGAAAATCACTGAAAGTATCTTCTTAAGAACTGTGGACAGCAGCAACTGGGAAGTAGAGAGAGGGAACTCCAAGAGACAGCAAATGGAAGTTCACAGGGAAGAACGACTTGAAAAAGGTACAGGAGAATGGTGGCACATTTGAAATGGATGAAACAGTTATGTCTTGCTTGGTATAGTTGCAGCAACAGCGAAAATAAAGTTCATGAAAAATAAGTTTTAAAGAGCCTTTGACACGTTTGTTAACTTAAAAGCTGAGAAACTACGCAAGAGCTATTTCAATTACCCTTTTTGCCTTTTCTTTATTCTCACGGTCTTTTATCAGTTGCCCCATATCAATTCTAGGTTGGTTCACTTTGTTAAAATGTTCTTTTTTTTTTTTTTTTGTTAGCTTATGTAACTTAGCAGTTCTCTTCTGCCCTGACGCTCCTCATGGAGTGTCTTCATAGGATTGTGTGTTGAACTTTATTGATTTCAATAATCTATAAAACAGCAGCAAAAGAGGTTCCTATTGACAGTTTTGTGTGCTTGTTTAATTCCCCTAATCTCTTTAAGCAGCATACACTGATTTTAGCTGCCGGAAATTTTATATTGTAAGGATAGAAACAGGAAGCCTTCCCCAGAGGTGGTTTGCGTTTTGCTTTGTAGCTAATTCAGAAAGTTAAGCCTGTAAAACCGAGAGACAATTCACCAGCCACATTAGTTAGTTTTGATTTTTGTTCTTAGAGTGTGATTTGAGCAACTAAGTAGCAGTCACAGTGGAGGCACATTAGTCTGTGGGAGAACTTGTAGCATGCACTTTTTTTTTTTTTTTTAGTATATCAAGCACATTGTAAAATGAAGAGGAAACAAAAATTAGAAGTAAAGTTCCACGTTTAAAAAGGAAAAATTCAAAATTCAAAAATTTATGGACTTTTTGATAGGCTTGATCGATCTTGGAGCAGAGGAGCATGCATATCTTCCGATCATGCTTGGTTGGTCTCACTGCAGCAGTCTGGCTCTGGGACTTGCTTTTGGTGGACAGTGCTGAGCTGAGTGAGTGAAGGTGGTGGTGTGAACGGGACTGGGGAAGAAGGCAGGTTGACAGGGGCCTGGAGTTGTCTGGAGTTGCAAGGTTTCTTTCTTCACCTCAGATAAGCTTATTTGTCCTGTCACAGAGACATAGTAACAACAGGCACTCTGTAAGAGATTCAGAAAGTAGAACAGCCGCAAAAACTCACACACAAGGAGGTGGGATTCCTGAGCCTGGAAGTTCGAAGTGCTGCTCACTGCTGAGCTCAGGGACTTCGGGAAATTTCCTGAGTGTGGGGCTCCTTTGGGAAAACCTTCTCCGTGATTGAACCTGTTCAGTTATTGTTCACACAACACTCCCATGTTGTGAGCTTGGTCTGGTAGCAGTGCTGCTGCTTACTGTTCACACAGGCAGGAATCGGAGACGACAGTGTAGGAGTTATGTTGATCTCTGTCTGGGACGCTGGGACACGCTTCTTTCCCCTGGTGGTATTAGTGAGTGTTTCGTAGTATAGATCTGTTCTTCTAAATCTGTTCTTCCTTGTAATCCACTCCCTCTCCTCCAGTCCCTTTCAGAAGCATGCCATGTATTGAGTCGTTGCCCTGCTTAAAGCCCCTCCTTGTCCCCTGTTGTCATTAGAGTGAAGAGCAGGCTCCTTCCCAGAGTCACAGTTATTACATGGTTTTGTCCCCTCCCTGCACGTGTGCGGCGTTTTTTTGCAGAGTGATGCCAGCTGTATACAAGGGCCCCCTTTGTGTGTCTCCAACTGTCAAGCTTGTCCCTGCCTCGGGCCCTCGCACTGGTGCTTCCTTCTGCCTTGCACACCCTTTCCCCAGAGCTTTCCAGGGACCTCCTCTCAGGTCTTGGGCTCGAGTCTCACCCCCGTGGGAGTCTTTTCCTGAGAACCACATGTGAACCCACCCACCACTGTCCCAGCCTGACCATTTTGCCCCTTGTCTTCATTGTATGTGGACTGCCATCCGAGGACCCCTGACTATGGTAGTGGGGTGGGTTACAAGGTGAGCTGGTCACCGCAAGGCCAGCAGCTTGAAACCACGAACTACCTGCCAGTAATCTGCCGGCAGAAGGTGAGGCTTTGGGCTCTAGTAAAGATTTACTGCCTTAGAAACCCGCAGGTCTGCTCCGTTCTAGAAGGTCACTGTGAGTTTGGTTTGGACCACAATCTGAAACGATCTCATTTTGTTCTCTCGCTCATCCTGAAGATCAGCTCCATGAAGATAAGGAAGAAGTCTGTGTCTTTTTCTGCCTCTTTGGCCCCATCCCCCAAAGCATTTCCTGGCACATAGTGGGTTCTGAATAGCTCTTTCAATGGCTGTAACCTATGGTGGTCACTTACAACGTCTGGCAATTCTTGGCGTTTCTTGACTTGGACGTTTTTAAAGCATGCAGGCCGGTTGTTTTGTAAAAGACCCCACGGTGTGGGCTTGTCTGTTTCCATTCCCTTTCTCTTAGATCCAGAGCGTGCATTTTCTACAGGAACCCCGCTGGCCCACGTAGACACCCATGGGGCACATCTTGCTTGTGTGTCCCAAAATTGACAATGCTAGTTTTGATCTCTTGGTTTAAGATAGCACCATCTCAGTTTCTGTCATCTGAGGTTGCCGATTTTACCTTTGTAAAGTGATTTTTCATAGGGCGATAGAGACTCCGGTCATCAAGCTTTTGCTCTCTAGTTTAGCACCCATCAATGAGTTATTTGTGCCAGGCTTTCCTCGTGTTTTAAAATAAACATTCTAGGGCTGAGCCCTGGTGGCATTGTGGTTGTGCACAGGACAGCGGCCCACAGGGTTGACGGTTCAAATCCAGCAGCAGCTCTCCAGGAGCAAGGCTGGACTTCCTACTCCCACAGTGAAGCCTCAAAAAAAATTTAAAATAAACATTCTATTACAAAGAAGAACTTTCCCCTCATCGACAAGGACGCATCAAATGTTCATGGAAAAATGAAATTATAGGACAATGGAAGTTTTCTGTGAACTTTTTGAGGCCCCCTAGTATGTATTTATCTGTACGGAGTCATGGGTTTTTATTTTATTCAATAAGTTGTAATCTGTTGTTATTTATTTTGGTGCACACACTGCTCCACTTCCAGCTGGCACCACTTCCAGCTGGATCCGCAGTCCTTTTGGTGTACCCTCATCATTTTTTGAAACACATATGTTAAAAAATGATTCTGTTGTTGTTGAGATGGTACGCAGCAGGACATATGGCTTGGAGCTGTGCGGCCTTCTCCTCCTCCTCTTGTGAAGTGCACCTCTCCCCTTACTGTAGGCTGACCGCCCCAACTGTCCTGGAGATGCTGACAGTTTGACCCCATATAGACATCTCTTCAAAGAGCACCACTCTTCAGGCAGGCCTTCTTTATTAAGTTAGGCTATTGTGAGGTTGAAGGAGATCATAGAACATTTTTGGTTTGAGGTTGAAAGGTGATATCTTTGGGCCATAGTTTCAGGGGTTAATTCAGCCTCCATGGCTCCAGAAAGTCTGGCCAGAGGCTGTGAGAATTTGAAGCTTGATGACCGGGAGCTTTGATCAAGCTGTTCAGCAGTGACACTGTCCAGTTCTGGTCTCGGGGTGGAGAAGCCTGTTATAAATGGAGGCACTCAGCGATAAACTCCCCATCTTCTTCCTCCTTTCCCCAACTCTTCTTTCTTTGGTCTCTGTAGGCAAGTAGCAGATGTTCTGTCTGGAGTGGCTCATCCTCATCTTTCTTTTATTAGGTCATTTTGTGGCCAAGATACTGTTTTCTAGAAATAGATTTTCTCTTGTTTAAAAGTAGAGGTGTTTTTTTTTTCTTGCTTGCCTATGAAATGTAGATGTGATGGTTTCCTTCATGGAACATCAATATCATAGTGACATCAAGAGTCAGCCATGATGCCTAGTAACATGACCTGAAGCAAGTCCTTTTGTTTGTTTGTTTGTGTGTGTGTTTTTTTTTTTTTTGGTAAGTCACATGGTTTGCTTGCTCTTTCTGTGAAATCACAGAACAGTGCCTTATCTGTTTATAGTTCCTGGACAAAATAACCTTCTGTGAGATGGTCATCAATATCCTTAGAACACTGTCAGGGCATGAACCAGTCTACCTGGGAGTGGAGAGAATTAATGAACTTAGGTTTCTTTCTTTCTTTATTTTTGGGGGGTGTTTAATCTTTTCAGGAGCTCCTCATCATGTCCTTGTCCTGTGAAGTCCCTGGGGGGGGGGGGGGTGGCAAGTTGCCAGCTTTTTGCTTCCTAAACCAGCACTGAATTACTCAACCGTTCCATAGGGGGATCTCATATGT
>PVJH01040999.1:0-15291 GCA_004026705.1 Nesogale talazaci
CAGTGCTGGTGATATCGAATGCCTCAGAAAGCATCTGGCTCTCTCTGGGCTGGTCTCTGATACAGCCAGCTGAGAACTGCTCTGCAAGTTTTGAGGCAACTAATGCGAAAGCAGTTACCGTATATACTCATGTATAAGCTGATTTTTTTCAGCATTTTTTCTTGGGGGGGGGGGCGGGCATCACTGCTCTCCGGTGGTGGGAGTAGGAGGCCCAGCCCCCAGCCTATTTTTAATGCAGTTTTTGTAGTAAATCAGGTGCCTTGGCTGATATTCGGGTCAGCTTATTCTCGAGTATATACAGTATTTTCCGACTGTCTCTGGGTCAATAGATTGTAGGACACATCTCCATTGCAGAGATGTTAAAATGTGAAAGAAAGAAAAACAGGGTCTTATTTGGATATAATGATATGTGTCACTCAAGATGCAGAATTGTTCTAGTCAATTGACTAAAACTCACTGCATCTGTTAAATCTCTAACAGCAACAAATCCCAGCTAACACCACCATCGGATTGAGGCTGACTCACAGTGACCTTATGATAGCACAGTAGAACTGGCCCGCGGGTTCCAAGACTCTAAGCAGGGATTCTCAACCTTCCTCCTGCGGCGACCCTTGACCCCCCCGAACCATAAATTATTTTCGTTGCAATCCACAGGTTCAGAACTGCTGCTCTAAATCATTACAGGAGTAGAAAGTCTCATTTTTCTCAGGCCAATATGTAACCCACTATGCCACCAAGACTCCTTACATATCTATCTATCTATCTATCTATCTATCTATCTATCTATCTATCTATCTATCTACCTACCTACCTACCTATCTACCTACCTACCTATCTATCTATCCATCTATCTATCTGGTATAGATCTATCTACACACACACACACACACACACACACACACACAGGGGTTATTCAAAAGTTTAAGACATGCTCCCGTGTTATTTATTAGATTACTAAAACTTGGGTAAGTATGGGCTAAAGCTTACATTAATCAAGATAGATAAACAGGAAGACAGTAGAGATGTGAGGAACTGGGAAACATCTGTTCAAATACTGACTCTTGTGTCAAGCCAGCGGATGGTAGACTCCTACCGCTCAGCCACGGTGTACTCGACAAGGCATGAAAACCCGCCCCAGGCGTAGCAATCAGGCCGTGTCCATTGGAAATCTAGATTTGGAGAATAGCAACCTTGGTTCTCCATCAGGGGCTTTAGCAACGAGGTCTGGGCTCCTGCTTCAGAGGTGAGACAGTGTCTGCCTTGTTCCTGATGCTCTCCGAGTTCTACCCCAGTTCATTGGGAGGTCCAGTCTTCTGGGTTCAGTTTGGTTTTGGCATGCGACAACCAACAATGCTCGGCTGAAGCGCCTCCCAATGACGGATCTCCTTGACAGTATTGCTATGAAGGCAATACGACTCATTGGGACCCCTGTGGGTTTCTGAGACGTTAACTGTTCACAGGCGTAGCAGATGCCTGCAGAGCTGCTGGTGGTTGTGAACTCCTGAGCAAGAAGATGGCAGCCCAGTGTGCCATCGCTAGCCACCAGGGCGCCTTCTCAGTGTGACTGGCCTACTGTCTAACTTGGAGTCAGTGATGTTTCACCAAATGGAGGACTGGCGGGTGGGACTGGTGAAAAGCACGAAAGCTACTAAGCGGTTACCATCATCTATTTTGTGGGGACACAGGGCCAGGACTATAGGGGCAAAAGCTGAAATAAACACAAAGGAGAAATTCATTCACGTGCATAGAAAACTTGCAGGATTTAGATTCATTAATTCAATAAGTAATAATCAAATGCCAATGGAAAAAAAGGGCCATGACAGTATTTAATAGTTTTTATTAGACAGTATCCAATAGTTTTTATTAGACAGGATATGATCAATTAAGAGATCCTTAACATTTAAAAAAACTTCCTATTAAATAAAGGAATAAACTTTAATTTCTCTAGTCAGTCCCTTATTGTAGGACATACAAATTATTTGAGATTTTTGACATTACAAACACTATTGTGGTGAGCATACTGGTAACTAAATACTTGTGCACATCCATGATGATAGAGCCTGGAGATGGGGTTGCTGCTGCTGTTGCAACCATGGGAACCCATGTATGACAGGGCAACACGGCGCGCCCTGCGCCAGCCTCACCATTCTTGCCGGGCAGGAGCCCGTTGTTGTAGCCACTGTGCTCCTCCGTCTCAGGGAGGGCCCGCCTCTTTTTTATCCCCCTTTTCTTTCCCAAATATGATGTCCTTCTTCAGGGACTGATCTCTCCTGACCACATGTCCAAAATAAGACAAAGCCTCTCTATTCTTTCCTGTGAAGGGGGGCGGGGGGAGAAAGAAGGGAGGATTCTGGCTATAAATCTTCCAAGACAGGTTTGTTTGCTTTTCAGGCAGTCCATGTACTTTGAGTATTCTTCTTCTTTGATCTTGCTCATTCAATGTCTAACTCTCTTTCTTTTCTTTTCTTTTTCTCAATGATTTTATTGGGAGCTCTTACAGTTCTTAGAACATTCGATACATCGTTTGTATCTAGCATATTTGTACACATGCTGTCATATTCATTTTCAAATATTTTTAAGTTGAGCCTTTGGTATAAGCTTTTCTTTCCCCCTCTAATTTTTTTTTTAATTTTATAAGTCATTTTATTGGGGGCTTCAATGTCTCACCTTCACAAGCATATGATGTGATTGAAAATACCCTGGCTTGAGTCAGAGCCTATCTTAGTCCTCAAAGCAGCATCCTTGCTTTCCCACACTTTAAAGAGGTCTGTGCAGTTGACTTACCTCAGGCCATGGGTCACCTGATCTCTCGCCTACGGCTTCCATGAGCACTCGCTGTGGATCCAAGCAAGATGAAAAACCAAACACCAATCCTTTCTCCTTTTATCCTGATGCTACCCACTGATGCCGTTGTGAGGGTTTTGGGTTTCTTTACACTGGGCTGAATCCATTACAAAGGCGGTAAGCTTTTACGACCAGGAGCACATGCTTCGAGTCCTCCTCACTTCAGCAAGCAAGGCTGCCATCTGGCTATCCCAGGTTGTTGAAAGACCTTCCTCCAAGCTTGATGCTACATACTTGGTCGTGTAACCCAGCTTCTCGGGTGAGTCCCTCAGCACATGGACTGAATAAGGGTGGTGAGGGGGCTGTCCCCTGACACATGCCTCTCCCGACTTTACACCACGGAGTCGTCCCTGGTTCTGTTGCCAAGAACGATCACTTGAGCCAAGTTCATCCCCGCACGCCACACTGACAGATAAACAGGGAGATGATGTGTGGAGACCACCCCTTTTCTGTCGGGTTGTTGTGCTGTGTGTGGTGGCTTGTGTGTTGCTGGAATTATTTGTTGCACAAGGTCTCCTCCTAAAACCCCAGCCAAACTCCCCGCCATTGAGGCTGACTGGCAGCAGCCTTCCCGGGCCGAGGTGACCTGCCCCGTGAGTCTCCGAGACTGCAAAAGCTCATGAGAGCAGAGTCTCTTCTTTCTCCCTCGGAGTGATGGGTGGCTTCCAACCATTGACCTTCGAGAAGGCGGTCCGACATGGAGGACTAAGGCGCTCCTGACCCAAGCCAGGGCACTTTCAGTTGATGCCTCGTGTGCATGTGAACATTGGACACTGAATAAGGAAGACCACAGAAGAAGCAAAGCATGTGAATTGTGGCGAAGAATGCAGAAGGTGCTGTGGACTGCCTACAGGACAAACGGAGCTGCCTTGGAAGAAGCACGGCCAGAGAGTTCCTTAGAGGCCAGGATGGGGAGACTTCGTCTCAAATACTGTGGACATGGCGTCAGGAGAGAGCCGTCCCGGGAGGAGGACAGCATGCTTGGGGACATGAAAAGAGGAAGACGGCCGGCCAGGTGGATGGACACAGTGGCCGCGACTAAAGGACAGTTGCAAGGCGGGGCAGGAGCTGGCAGTGTGCTGTTCTCGTGTGCGTGTGTGCAGGGCAGCTAGGGGCCCAACCTACCTGATGGCCCTTAGCAAAGCATTTAGAGAATTGCTTATGATATCTTTGATCGGTTCTTATAAAGAACGTGTCTCAACTGAAAAGAAATTAAGTTTCAACTTAAGGAATAATCAAAGTAAATATCGAAGCAGAAGACTCACCTATGAGAAGTGTTGAATTTCTGGATAATCCTTTTCCCATTGGCTAACCAGATCTGCACGCTGGTGATGGGTTCCAGCTGGTTTAATGAGACAGCAGACACCCCGTCTTCACTCTCCACTGCAGAGCTCTTTGTTTTGCAAACAATTTTTGGAGTGGCACTAAAAAAAAAAAAACCCAAACGAAGTCATATACATTTTTCCCACTGAGCAGAAGTGAATCACTAAACAATGACTGTCCAAACGTGCACACAGACACTCTGCACCTGGGATTAGTGGCCGGCGGCTTTGGGGAGACTTTTGAATATTATATATTTATGAACCAGGAAAGTGAAAAAGACAAAAACAAACCACAACTAGTTCAAAGCGAAGCTGAGAGATAAATACACAAATACTGCAAGTACAAGATACCGTTGAAAAGAGATCTGCTCAAACGTAGAAAAAGAAGTTTCACATTGAATTGACCAAAACCATATAGAGAGCAAAAGTTTCCTTTAATGTGACTGGAGCCCAGGAGGAGCACAGGAGGTGAGGTGTTGGACTGCTCATCACCAGCCATTCGAGGAAGGAGGAGGAGGCTCTATGCTCCCATAAAGAACTAGTCTAGGGCTGAGCCCCGGTGGCATAAGTGGTTGAGTGTGGAACTGCAGCCTGCGGGCTTGGCGGTTCAAATCCAGCGGCGGCCTGGTGGTATAGTGGTTACACCAAAATCAGCAGTTTGAAATCATTAGTTTATCTGAAGAGAAAGACAGGCCTTTCTATTCCCATTAAGACAGTCGGGGCTGAGCCCTGGTGGCGTAGTGGTTGAGTGCGGGGACCATGGCCCACTGGGTTAGCAGTTCAAATCCAGCAGCAGCTCTCCAGGAGCAAGGCTGGGCCTCCCACTTCCACCAGAGGGCAGTGATACCCAAAAAAACAAAAAAGAAAAAGAAAAAGAAAAAAGTGATAGTCTTGGAAGCTCACAGGGGTAGTTCTACCCTGTCCTCTAGAGTCAGCTGTGAATCAGAATTGACTCAACGGCAGGGAGTTTGGTTTTCTCATGTACCAAGCAAATCAAAGTTAAATGCTTGATGGCCATTTGTCTTACTCCTAAATACTTCCAACTTAACAAAGTAGGGTCAATGTTACCCCTGATTTGAGATGTAGAACTGCTAAAGAACAACAAGGTGCTGACGAGGCTCTTACTAGACCTGAAAGTGACTCAAAAGGTTTTTAAAGGTTCAGCAGTTTTCAACCTGTGGGGTGTGACTCCTCTGGAGAGCAAACCACCCTTGCATGGGGTCTCCCGATTCATAACAGTAGCACAATGACAGTGATGAAGTAGCAAAGAAATAACTTTATGGGCTGAGCCCCGGTGGCGTAGTGGTTGTGTGCGGGATTGCAGCCCACTGGGATGGAGGTTCAATTCCAGCAGTGGGGCTGGGCCTCCTACTCCCACTGCCGGAGAGCAGTGATGCCCCCCCCCCCAAAAAAAAAAAAAAAAGAGAGCAGATGGCCTGGGTGGGGCTCCTCAACTCCAAGGAGGAAAGGAGAATGGAAAGGATCCCTCAGGCAGTTCTGGCCTACAGGGCCCTGGGAGCTGGCATGGGCTCCATGGCAACCAACAACATCTGCTTGGTCAAAGAGAAGGCTGGAGGAAGTGCAGAGGAAGGGCTCAAGCCCCCTTTTTCTCCTTTGTCCTCTTTGCTACCTTCACGCAAAGCACCAGTTATTCCGTCCTTGCAGGAGACACAGAAAGCACTCCAAGTTGGATGGGGGAGGGAGGGGAAAAGTGAGGAGCTGATAGCAAGGGCTCAAGTAGAAAGAAAATGCTTTGAAAATGATCGTAACCAGTGTAAAAATGTGCTTGACACAATTGACGGGTGTATGGATTGTGCTAAGAGTTGTACGAGTTTCCAATAAAATGATTTTTAAAAAATTACTCCAAGTCAAGGCACTTGACTTTCATCGCCACTAGAATGGCATCAAGAAAAGGGCACAGGAGTCCTAGGTGTCATTCCAATGCCTAACATGTCAAAGATGCTCTTTGTAAATACTCAAGTAAAATTAAAATAAAAAATATTAACTTCCAAAAGTCTGGGTTTTTTTTTTGGGGGGGGGGCATCACTGCCCTCTGGTGGGAGTGGGAGGCCCAGCCTGGAGAGCTACTGCTGGATTTGAATCGCCAGCCCAGTGGGCTGCAGTCCCGCACTCAACCACTATGCCACCGGGGCTCAGCCCGAGAAGTCTGTATTTTTGTGAACTGCTTTCAACCAAAGACCATGGTCTACTTAAAATACAAACTCCTGTACAGTCAGCCTTCTGTTCACTGCTACCAGGATCCCAATCTGCCTTTCCCACGCCTATTCTACAGAACGAACATAATACTATGATTCCCTCTTATTTTCCCATCTCTCATTTAACCAATCTCCAACAGATAGAAACGAACGAATGACAGGCACCGGAAGACTTCTAATGAAGCAAACGGCACCGTGGTGATGTCATGACTAAGCGCTCTCTGTTAACCAACAACACCTGTGGCATCAACACAGCAGCTGCAGGAGGCAAAAAGCGGAACCCACAGCTGTTCCGCTCGGACAGAGCCACGGAACTGCCCCGTGGCTTTTCTGAGGCTGCCAATCTTTACAGGAGCAGAAGGCCTCATCTTCCTTCCCTGGACTGCCTCGCGGTTTCAAACTGCTGACCTGGAGGTTAGCTGTCCAAAACGGGACTCACTACCCCCGGGGGCTCCCAAGGAGATGACACCTGTGTGGATGAGCTCCGCTGGCAGTGCCCCTGTGCCCTCCGGAGGCGGGGGCAGAGTGGACGGGCACCCAACAACAACAGACGGGATCCGGTAAGGCGCATTATATCTACAGCAACCAAGGAACAGGTTGAGGGGAAGAATATGTTCGTATGTTCTCAAAATCTCACCCCGCTGCAGGCTGTGAAAGGGAAATACAGCTCTAGGACAAAGAGACCAGGCAGTTACCGCGCCCTACGCATCCTGGCCCAAGGGCTACTATGTGCTTCTGGAGTGAGACTGCATGGAGCACCCATTTCCTTCTCCTTCCTCATTTTCCTCCATGATTTACTCTTCCCCCAAATGTTCAATATGAACATGTCCTTTCATTTACTCGCTGGTTTATGGGAATGCCAGGAACAGAGGAATGGGTCAAAAAGCAAGCATGGAAGTAGCCTAACATCTTTTTCTTTTTTAAAAGCCAATGCCGTGGGGTGGAGCGAGCACTGACTTCATACATCTTAGAGCCGTGAGCATGCATCAAGAATGCTGCTAGTGAAAAAGATATTTCTGGGAACTTAAAGTATGCACGGATGATGAGTATCAGGGAATTGACAACATTGTAAAGTGTGAAAAAGAATATAATGGTAATATGGAAAAATATCTTTGCTTTTACAGCTACACATAGGGCAGTGAGCGATGAGATGTCATAATATTTGCAGTTTACTTTACACATGAGGCAAACATACATTGTGGTATGAATGTAGGCAATACCTGCCCTCAAGTGACAGGTGTTTGAAGCTGTGAATCAGCCCTAAGCAGCGTCAGTTGGTCAACAAGTCCTTATAAGCATCACTCTGGCGGAGGACAACCGCCATGGAGTCGATGGTGACTCACAGGCGCCCCTAGAGGCAGCAGAGTGTAACTGTCCCTGTGGGTTTTGGAGGCTGAAATGGTTTTTCCTCAATAGCTTTGTTGGCATTTAATTCCCGTATCATGCCATTCAACAATCTAATCACACCGAGAAAAGTTGTACAATCGTCACCACAATCTGTCTTAGAACACTTTCTTCATCCTTGTACTAATCATTATTAGCCACATGACAGAGGAGCCATGAACCCTGTTACTGTCTCTATAGATTTTCTTATCTTGGATTTCGTAGTAGAAGAACATTAAAAACACAACAAAAAACAGATAAAAACCTCAGTCTGAAAGAAGGCAGAAAATATTAAAAACTAGGAAAAATGTAAATGGGTCATAGGCAGCTGTACATTTTCATGGTAACAGAAAGTCTCGTCTTTCTCCAGTGGAGTGGCTATGGCTTTGAACTGCTGATTCTGTAGTTAGCAGCCCATACGCTAACCACTACAGCACTGGGCTCCTGAGCTGAGGACAGGAAGTGGAAAGAACCCCAGGAGGGGACCCTCAGAAATCCTACAGTGATGTGTGCAGGTAAACATTCAATTTGTTTGTCTACTTAGCATGAAGCACGTTTTGTTAACTTTATACTTGTTTCTGTTTCATCTCTTTCTCATGAGACTGTAATTTCATGATAGCAGGGGGCAAGTCTCCTTTTTTTTTTTTTTTCCCTTGCATCACTGCCCTATTGGGAGTAGGAAGCCCAGCTATGCTCCTGGAGAGCTGCTGCTGGATTTGAACTGTCAATGCTGTGGCCTGCAGTCCCGCACACAACCACTGCACCACCAGGGCTCAGATAAGTCTTCTGTGTTAAAAACTCTTATTTTCAGTGTCCAACATAATGCTTGGCACAAAGAAATAGGCACTGAATATATACTCAATTGAATAACTAGATGAGCTGGAATACTCAAAGTATACTGTCACACATGGGGGAGGGCTGTTCAGGTCGGTTCTGGTGGCACCCACAGTGAAGGAGACGACTTCCCGAAGGGGTGGTGGGGACCTCTCCAGAGGCTCTTTAGAGGACGGCTCTGGCAATCAGTCGACTGCTGAAATGTGAGATGTGTTGGCCTTCAAAGTCCACGACGCTGCAGCTCTACACTGCATGTCTCAGGTCCCCCAGGTCGGCAAGGGCCCCAGGGACCTGGCAGGCAGTCATCTGGCAGATGGACAAACCAGAAGTACTTAAGGAGGCGCTTCCTCACTGGCAGTGGTTAAGCATTTATGGAACTGGAGCAGTGTATTAGTTCAAGGGGCGCTAACGTTTTGGGGAAAGTATTCTAGTTTTTCACGAACCTTTTGAAGGTCCCTTGTAAATGATTCCGTTCATGAGCTTTGAAGCTCATCTCTTTATAGCTCAAAGATGGTCTGTCACAGGAGCATGTTGGGAAAAATTCTTCATTCATAACTACAAGCAAAAACTTGCAATACAAAGTGGTGAGGGTGGCCTCACGGGAGGAGAGGAACGAACCTTTAACTGCAGATAATAGCAGAAAAGGGGACAGGCCAATCACTTGGTTTCAACTTAACAGTGAAATCAAGAGGTGATTAGCTCTATATTCATAGAGAGAGGGAGATGAGGGGGCTTCATATATTTAAAGACTTGTTCTCTTTAAATAGAATGATCAATGCTATCACCGAAACCTGGCTGTCAGGTTGGAACTGTGGATGTTACATCAAGGTGACCAATTCCCCACCACCACCACACACACGGCACTGGATAGACTCACCACACTAACCGACCATGTACAAGTCTGTGGAGGCTGTCTTCACTGTTAGCGATAATAAGATAGGTGACATAAAGAAGGTAGGTGTATCTTCTGGTTCTCCTCTGCCTTTTCTTAACCATGTGATTTGTCTAAATCACTGTACTCTTTGGAGCTGTTTTAGCTCTCTTTTTAAAGCTGTTCTCTTAATATCAAAAGTATTACTGTTAGTTATGTTCACTTCATGATAATTATAACACAGAAATTAGTAGCATTATTTGAATGGTGCTACCCAGGACAGACAGACGATTTTAGAGTTCAAAGGGATTAAACCTTTACCTTCTCCACAGGTGGAAATTTCTAAAAGAAATCATAAATGTGCTGCAGATATTAGCTCTTAGATTATAAAAGAAACTAAAATATTTCATGATACTTTGAAAGTCATATCCCCCCCCCATTTTTGTATATATGAATCCATATACAGCTTAGCAACTTGGAGCATTAAAAGGGAGTTAATGCATAAAATAACCCATATCCAACCTCGCTGCACAATCTGTCCAAAGGCATGCTGAGAGACAGGGCAGACTGGCACAGGTGACGCTCACAAGGGGACACTGGTGAGCCCACTCACCTTCCCAATCTGTGACCCTGTCCTGAGAAGGGCTGGAACACAGGCTTCGTTGACATGCACACTTCATGCTTCTTGTCTTCCACTTTAACATCCACCTCCTCTTTATCAAACACCCCCTGTAATTCTACAGGTAATTCCCTTCAAAGAAAAAGAAACAACATGAAACAAAGAAACGTTCCAGTGTGTTTGCTCCGCCTCCGAGAGCTCAAAGGAGGCGCTAGTTGCTCTTTAGAAGACATATGGAACAGTCCTTAGCGTGAAAGAATTACATTTATTTAAAGATAATAGAGTGGAATAATATCGACCATATCGAAAACCTGTAACAGAGTGATTTTTAAGGTAAAAAAATTCATGTGTAGCAGGAGCTTTCCAGCACTACTAAAGTCATGATGTACTTTGATGACTACATAGGGCGATATTTATTATTTGACCATTGTGACCGGTGTCCAAATAGTACTAAAATGTGCTAAAACACCTCCCCTGCCCAAATTAAGCTCTGATGTCAATTTGTGAATGAAAACAAGATATTTACTATGAGAAACAGTAATGGTTAAAAAATTAGGGCTATGGGTGAGCTCTGGTGGCGTAGTGGTTGTGCGCGGGACTGCGGCCCACTGGGATGGAGGTTCAATTCCTGCTCACAGGAGCAAAGGCTGGGCCTCCTACTCCCAGCACCAGGGAAGTGATGCCTTAAAAAAAAAAAAAAAGTTAATAGGTAAGAATTTAAAAAAATGTTTTAATACTTTTTCTTACCATATAGATGAACACATCGTTAAGCCCAGACTTACATCTGTCTGGTGCTTTCTTTGTCCCCTGTTAGAAACACCTCTGTGTTAAACAATGTGAGCTCCCCAGTCCAGGGAACATGTCAGTTTTATAAGCATCTGCCAAGGTCAGGAAGGGCGCACGGTAGCATGTTGTGGGGCTGTTGCATGTTATGGTCTTTTGAAAGTAAGATTTTTTTTTTTATAATTTATTTTTTAAAGTAAGATCTTTTAAAATCATCACTTGGAAGCTTAGAATGTTATGAAAGACTCTTTATTAAAAAATCATTTTACTGGGGGCTCATACAACTCTTATCATGATCAATACAAACATCCATTGTATGCAGACTACATTCGTATATTTGTTGCCTTCATCCTTCAAACATCCTCCTTCTAAATGAATAGAAAAACAGCAGACTTCCGAGGGGATATAAAATTATTTATTTTGAAAGAAATAATCCAAATTCGGGTAGTAGACATTTATATGTTGGATTTGCTATACGTGGCGTTTCAAAAGGAAAGCTTAGTTGTTGTTTTTTTTCAAGATCTCAGTGGAATAATTTTAATCCTCCAGTGTGCTGTAGTTTTGTTAGGTAGTTCTGAGCTTATTCCAACTCAGAGGCCCTAAAAACATTCATACAACAGAAAGAGACACTTTCTGAACCTGTGTCGCCTTCACCATCTTTGTCATGTTGTCGTGTTGTAGCCATTGTTGATCTGTCTTATCCCAGGTCTTGCTCTTTCACTGACCCCTGCTTTCCAAGTATCATGTCCTCAAGGGCTGGTCCCTTGTGATAAAATATCCAAATTATATAGATTTCACCATCTTTGTCTTTAAGGAACAGTCTGACTACACTTCTTTCAACATAAATTTGTTTGTTCTTCCAACATCCATGGGATATTTAGTATTCTTCACCCACACTACAATTTGACAGCATCAATTCTTCTTTTGTTTTCTTTAGACATTATTGAGCTTCCCCCCCAAACCTCCGGCCTTGTTTAATCATTTTATAGGGGTGAAAGCTTAGTTTTTAAAATAGAGCGATAACACATGCATATTAAAAAATGATGACGTTAAAAATGTACACATTTGTAAGCTTAGAAAGTGGCAGAGCTTATAATCCCATTCTCACTTTAAAACTTTGGTGTGGTCTCCCTAGATTTTGTTTATGCATACAGCCTCAACGTGGAGAATTACTTTCCTTTTTCCCACAGGTGGGGTCAAGCTCTACTGACTATTCTGCAACCTCAACTTTTTTCTAGCAATGTATCATGAATAACTTTTCTTGTTAGTCTATAGTAAGTAATGAAGAGGACCAGGAAAGTCCTATCAGGACCTGATACACCAATGATTGTACAGCCATTTGGGAAAACAGTTTGGTGATCCCACAAAAGTTAAACAGAGTTGACAGCAATTCTGCTTAGTTATATAGCTTGAAGGATGAAAAACAGGTGTATGTAAAAATATAATGTTCAAGACAGCATTATCAGAATGGGGAAAAAAACCAAATGTCCACCAATTGATGAGCATGAAAGTGAAATGTCACATATACATACACACTGATGTTCAAAGCAACAGTATCACAATAAAAAAAAATTGAGAACGCAAATGTCTTCAGCTAATGAATAAATGTCATACACAAGATTAGTTTTTGGGCTGAGTCCCGGTGGTGTAGTGGTTGTATGCGGGACTGCGGCCCACTGGGTTGGAGGTTCAATTCCAGCAGCAAGGCTGGGCCTCCTAGTCCCACCACCGGAGGGCAGTGATGCCCCAAAAACAAAAAGATTAGTTTTTTAAAAAGAAAAAAAATACTCCGAGGGTGCTAATTCACGCATACACAAATTTATTCCAAACTTCAAAAAATGCAACACTAAAAATACCTGAAACTGCACCGGCGTCGATTCTGACTTACAGCAAGCCTTTAGGACAGGGCCTTTAGGACTCTGTGGGTTTCTGAAGCTTTCATCCTTTTTTGGGGGGGGCATCATTGCTCTCTGGTGGTGGGAGTAGGAGGCCCAGCCCCACTGCTAGAATTGAATCTCCGTCCCAGTGGGCCGCAGTCCCGCGCACAAGCTTTCATCCTTTACAGGAGTAGAAAACCTCATCTTTCTTCCAAGAAATGGCTGGTGGGCTGAGCCCCGGTGGCGTAGTGGTTGTGCGCAGGAGTGCGGCCCACTGGGACAGAGGTTCAATTCCAGCAGTGGGGCTGGGCCTCCTACTCCCACCGTCGGAGAGCAGTGATGCCAAAAAAAAAAAAAAAAAAGAAAGACATGGCTGGTGGTTTCAAACTGGTAACCCCCTGGTTAGCATTTCAAGGCATCACCCACTACGCCACTAGGATTCCTTTATTCCAAACAAAACATATTTAAACACATCTTTGCAATTAGTGTGTGGCTGCAGACAAGACCTCTTAGTGATAGACTTGGTCTCATATACCGTGCCTTCAAAAGATTGAATCAGAGCCCTGACTTCAAAGGAGCCCTGGTGGCTTAGTGGACTATGTATTGAGGTAAACACAGGGTCAGTGGCTCCAATTGACCAACTCCACAGGACAAAGACGAAGCTTACAAGTTCCCCCAAAGATTTAATGTCTTGAAAACCCAAAGGTTGTCACAACTCAAAATTGACTTGATGGTAGTTGGGGGCGTGGTCTGTGTCACACACTTCATTTGTAAAATGAGTACAGAAGACTCTTAAGAAAAGGATGTCAGGCTGAGGCCAGGTGGTGTAGTGGTTGGGTGCGGGACTGTGGCCCACAGGGTTGGTGGTTCAAATCCAGCAGCAGCTCTCCAGGAGCAAGCCTGGGCCTCCAACACCTACCAGGGGTCAGTGGTACCCACACACAGAGAAAAAAGATTTTCAGACACAAAAGTAAATCCATGGCTACCAAGGGCTGGGTCAATTACATTCCAAACAGAGAGGTCAGCTCAGAAGGCTGTCTTGGGGGACTTAATGGGGCAATCTTGATAGATTGTCTCGGTGGACACAGGATGATGACAAAGGCTATTTATGGGGGAAAAAATTGAGAAAACTGCCAACTGCACTGCTGTCAAAAAAGCTAAGAGAATTGTACACCAAGGCATGTCTTCCTTCATGACAATGTACCTACTCATTCTTCAAGGGAAGGAAGCAAGGGCAAGCCTAGGATATTTCTGTAGGGAAATCTGACCCCACCCACCCGACCACCTGGATCTTCCACCTTTGGCCTTCCTGCTTCCCCAAAGGAAAAGAACATTGAAAAGAAACACAGATTGGAGGCTGAGGACAGCCACATTGCTTTGATGTGTGTACATCAAAGTTCTCAGAATCCTCTGAGCAAGGGCAGAGAGTTGGAGAAAATCCCTTTCAGAAGCATAGTAGACCTGGCTGGAGGATATGCTGAGAAAAAGTAACTTCACAGTTTGACACTTCATTAATAAAGGTCTCTCTGCGTTTGCGGCAATAGTGTTTTACCTACCCTCCTATGAGCCTTGTCTGGAAATTGTTACAACACAAACTCATCGCCGTGGACTCAGGGACACTCGATGGGACGGGGCAGAATGACCCCCATGGGCTCCCGAGACTGTCAATAGTCCTGGAAGGAGAAAGCCCCACCTTTCCCAGCAGAGCAGCTGGCGGTTTTGAACAGTTGACCCTGTGGTTGGTAGCCCTTCGCCTAACGCCCCACACCACCAGGAGCCCTAGAAAACGTTTACAAAGAGCTTCAAAACCACTTACAATTTTACCACCTAGTTACAAGTGCGGTCAACAAATTCTGGGGAATTTCACTAAGGGACTTTCTGCTTAGATTCATAGATACTATGCATACATTTATTATTTTTAAGCAGAATCAAATTTATCAATTACATGCTTACTGTCTTATAAAAATCATGATCTCTAATTTATTTATTTATTTATTTTTGGAGCATCACTGCCCTCTGGTGGGAATGGGAGGCCCAGCCTTGCTCCTGGAGAGCCGCTGCTGGATTTGAACCGCCAACCCAGTGGGTTGCAGTCCTCCACACAACCACTACGCCACCGGGGCTCAGCCTACCTCTAATTTATATAGGAAGTTTATTAGTGTTGGCAATTTGGGTTATTTCAAAATTTCCAAGTAATAGTTATTTCTAAATTTGCCACTATTAAAATTTTTACAGCGATCCCTGTTTTTAAGTGTATTTTAAAATAACAGCTTTATTGGAATGTAATTAACATACCATAAAGTTAATTCCTTTAAAGTATCTCATTCAACATTCTTTAGTCTTCTCCGAGAGCTATGAAATGATCACTATTATCTAGCTGCAAGCATTTC
Source organism: Nesogale talazaci (assembly GCA_004026705.1). Lineage (NCBI taxonomy): Eukaryota > Metazoa > Chordata > Mammalia > Afrosoricida > Tenrecidae > Nesogale > Nesogale talazaci. The sequence goes on from PVJH01040999.1 coordinate 15,140, forward strand.
ATTAGCCCCAAAAGAAATCCTGTAAAAGTCACTTCCTCCTACTCCCACCACCAGAGGGCAGTGATGCCAAAAATAAATAAATAAATAAATAAATAAATAAATAAGTCACTTCCTAGTTTCCCTCTGGGCAGCAGAATGCATGTACTGACTTT
>PVJH01041000.1:0-15277 GCA_004026705.1 Nesogale talazaci
ATGCAGAAGCTTCCCACACAGAGCATGGCTCCCTCACCCGACACCCACCACTTGGGTGTCAGTACGTCCTGCTGTGGCGCCTGACCCAAACCACGGCATTGTCAATGGCCTCCTATGCGTTACTGGGCATCCAAAGCTCCTCGGCTGTGTGGATCCTAGCAAACCATGGACAGCTTCGAGAAGCACGGGGACCCGTCACCGTCCCTGTGCAGAACGCGGACCGGATGGAGAGGCGGTGACGGGAACAGAACCAGGGCAGACTGGGGTAAAATCAGAAAGAGCATGCAGGGCAGGGTTGCATTCTCGCACCACGATGACTTGCTCAGTGTGCTGACCCAATAATTAAAGGAGCTGGCGCAGATGAAGAAGAACAGGCATCAGGATTGGAGGACGGCTCATTCACAAATTGAGACACGTGGACGATCTTCCTGGATTGCTGAAAGGCGGAGAGCTTGATGCACTTGCCGATGAAGATTCAGGACCGCAGCCTTCACGCAGGATGAACTACAGCTCAATGTTAAGAAGACCCCCATCTTCACAACTAGTGATGCTCCCCCCCCAAAAAAAACACACACAAACAAAAAAAACCAAAAACCCAATCTTCACAACGGGACCAGCAGGTAGCATCGTAATTAGTGGAGAAAATGTTGAGGTTGTCAAAACCCACCTTTTGCTTGGATCTAGCATCAGCGCTCAGGGAAGCAGCCATCAGGAGATCAAATGATGCCTGGAAGAAGGTCAGCCTGCCACACGAGACTTCTTTTGAGTGCTGACAAGTGAGGATGATCCTTTAGGATTAAAATGCACCCGGCTCTGGTCCTGGACTCCTCAGGGTCTCACACGTCTGTGAGAGTTAGAAATCGACTAAAGAAGAACCAAGAAGAACGGATGTGTTTGACAGTGGTGCTGGTGAGGAATATCGAGAGGACTGTGAACCGCCCAAAGAACCAGCAGGTCTGTCTTGGAAGAAGTACAGCCAGAATGCTCCTTAGAGACAAGGATGGTGAGACTTTATCTTGTGTACTTTGCCGAGGCTAACAGGAGAGACCAGTCCCTGGAGAAGGGCCTCATGCTTGACAAAGTAGAGGGTCAGTGACAAGATGGACTGGCACAATGGGTGCCAGGGAGCCCCTCTATTAGATACCCACCTCCCAGCACAGATCTGATACAGGACTCTCTCTGAGGGGAGATGGCACAGAGAGGGCATGGTGGGGCACGTTGGGACAGGGTAGGGTGGGGGGGGGCGTGTCATTGTAGGAGGAGAGAGTCTTTCCTCTGCCAGGTCCTCCAGGTGGGTCCTGTTGCAGAGAAGGGCCGTGTGGGACTCCACTCCCACCTCCACCCGCCCTCGCTATGGTGGCCCTAGGGTGGGTGCCACACTTCCTGCCCCCCTTACTCACCCTGAGACCTCTTCCCATGCCAGACAAGACGGCTTCATTAGCAGTGTTCACTATCAGTTTCAGCCACAACCTACGGCACCGTAATTTGCATAAATGTTAAGTAGATGACTATGAAAAGCCACTGTCGTGTCTGAAGCCCAAACCAGGTGACTCCAGTGTCCCTATCATCAGGCACTAGTGGCGACTCTGACTGGAGAACTTTCTTGCCTTTTTTTTCTTTTTAAATCACCACTGGCAGGTTGACGAGGAGCCCCAGTGGCACAGTGAGTTAAGCGCTGGGCTGCTCATTGCAAGGTCAGTGGTTGGAAGCCACCGACAGTTCCCAGAGAAGAAGATGAGGCTTTTGGCTCTTCTGAAGAGTTTCTGTCTAAGAAACCCACAGGGGCGGTCGGTTCTGCCCTGTCCTGTCAGTGGCTATGAGCCAGATGGGGTCCAGGGCTGTGGATCTGGGAATTCTTTGGTTGACTTGATTCTTAACTACCAGGAACCCTGTTACAGGACAGAGCAGAATCTTTGTGGGAGCAGACAGCCTCATCTTTCTCCCTCAATGTGGCCAGCGTGTTTGAACCACCGACCTTGTGGTTAGCAGCCAGTGAGGTACCTGCTGGGCCACCAGGGCTCCTTGGGGTGACTCCCCTGCCTCCCAGTGGATTCGGACTCATAAGCCACAAACCACAAAACTACTGCTGTGATCCATGGACATCGAGTGGATCCTCATTCAAAGCAACTCCATCGGACCGAGTCGGACCACCCTGTGAGTTTCTAAGACTGTCGTCGATCTTGAGGAGAGAAGAAAGTCTCTCTAGGAACAGTCGGTGGTTCCAAACTGCTGACCTCGTGCTTAGCAGCCAATGCAGAACCCACTCGGCCACCATGTCTCCTGTTCTGACCCTAAATAGGGTTTTGGAGGCTGCAAACCTGGAGCTGTCCATTCAAGGCTGTACACTGGAGCGGACAGCCTCACCTTTCTCCCGAGGAGGAGCCGGTGGGCCTGAACCTCTGACTCAGTGGTCCACTGCACCAGAAGTTTCAAAAAGCCAATTTAGTCTAGAGTTTTAGCCACATAGCTAAGTTCTTACAGGTAAGGTGGGTTTGTGGGAGGGGGAAGGTGTTGGTTTTTATAACTGACTACAGGGATGGTTTTATAAAAAGTAATAAATTTCTGCATCTCGACAGCCATGTTTGTGTTACTTCTCCTGACCGTGCCACACAGTATGGTCTTCATCTCCTGTCTGCCTGACACTCACCTGGTACTGCCACTGACCCCTCTCCCATACAGCCTGATACCTGCACCCCCCTGTAAAAGGATCCCAGGTTACAGATGAAAGGAATGAGACCTAGAGTGTGGGGGGCATGTCCCAGGAGTTAGTACTCACAGAATCCAATGTCCACTCCCACCCCCAGGACCGAGGCAGGGTGGGGCTCTTAGAGAGAGGGCCCTGGTGGAGAGGGGTGTGAGAGGCGGGGACAGCCCTGGTGCGGGATCATCAGACTCCCCTCCCCCAAGTCATTTGGGCATTGCCATTGCCTTGCCCTGTGGTCCTGCAAAGTTCCCTACCACAGACGCCAGCCCAGTGTGAGGTGGGGGCTTCTTAGGGATGAAATATGTCCCCCCAAAAGGTATGTGGGTTCCCAGTTCAGTGCCTGTGATGTGACCTTGTTTAGGGAACTGGGAGGGGGGTTCTCCTGTGGTCACGTGAGTTAGATGAGGTTACACCAGAAGAGGTTGAGTCACACGGCATGGGAGTGGGCTGGCGGGCTGGGGTGGGGGAGAGAAGGCAAGAAATTCTGGGACTGTCAGCAACTGAAAGCGCAAAAAAGTCCCATCTCCCAGAGCCAGAGTCAGACAGACAGACAGACAGACAGAGAGAAAGATAGGCAGAGACAGAGAGTGAATGATGGAGTAGGAGTCAGAGAGAAAGAGAGAGAGGAGAGAGAGAGACAGAGAATGAGAGATAGGGAAAGTAAGAAAGGGGGAGAGAGAATGAGAGACAGAGACAGAGAGAAGGAGAGACAGAGGGGAGAGGCAGACAGACATATATATAGAAAGACACAAACACACACAGAGACAGACGCAGACAGACAGACAGACACACACACACACAGAGAAGGAGTGTGAGGAAGTTGCGGACACATCTCTGCACCTGTGGCACCCACAGTGGTGGTAACGTGGATCTCGGTTCCTGGAAGGCTCCCAGAATGCGTTGTGTGTGCCAACGGCTTGAGGAGACTGGGATAGAATTCACATCTTTCCTCTGCTGTCTCAGAGCCGAGGGGAGCTGCCAGCTACATCAGACAGGCTGTGTGCAGAGCTGCCCAGAGACAGGGAGGGAACTTGGGACCGCCCGTTCTACTCCCTCTGGTCGGTCTATCCGGAGAGGCCTTGCCAGGGCTCTGGCCCAGCCTCCGTGGCTTTCCCCAGAGGGCCCCGCTCACCTGGTGGGCAGTGTGCACGCATGGGGCTGGCTTCCCACCTTGACAGCTGCCCTCTCTACTTGCGGGGTCCATTGGCAGGCCGGCCTAGAACTGTCGAAGCCATCATGTGCTTTGCAGCCCCGAGGCCCCTACCCCCTGCTGTGAGCTGAACCAGATCTTTGAGAAACTGAACCCTCTTTGTCTTCCAAGTCGATTCCAACCCAGATCCCTCCTGCAGGATGGGGCAGAACTGACCCTGTGCGTCCCCAGATGCCTCCCTGGGAGGCAAAAAGCCTCGTCTTTCTCCCATGGAGTGGCTGGCAGTTTTGAACTGCTGGCCTTGGGGTTAGCAGCTCCATGCATAGCCACCCGGACTCCTTGTCTCCACACATGGATGTACCGAGATTCTGACAGCTGTATCTATAAGCGTCACCCTGCCCAGAAGCAGGGGCGTGGGAGGTGAGAGCTTTCCTATGTGGTGTTGATTCGGGGAGAGGAGGGTGGGTGGGTCATTCATGAAATCCCCTTTGCATGATCGAGGGATCAGAGTGGACACAGAGACTTGCACAGGGTGAAGGCAGACACAGAGGAACACCATGGACAGGGGAGATCTGAGGAGGAACAGACTCGGCTGAGACCAGGGTCTGGATGTTCAAGCCTTCGGAACACTGAGAAGAGGCGTCTGGTCCTTCCAGGCCCGGGTTGGGGGTGATGGTGGCTGTTGTGGCAGCATGGGGTCTCCTCCCACAGTCCCTGTGGTTGCGGCTGTCAGCAGCTGTCTCCTTGGCTCTCGACTCCTGACTTCATTCACAGGGAGCGAGATTGTGTCTAGTCCTGGTATGGGGTGTCCCAGCCGAGAGCAGGCTGCCCAGAGCCTGGTACCCTGGGTAACACACAGGGCTGCTAACTCCAAGGTCAGTAGTTCGAACACACCAGCCGCCCGCCCCATAGGGGAAAGCCTCTCTTCCCGCTCCTGCAAAGAGCGACAGCCTCAGGAACTCACAGGACAGTTATACCCCGTCCTCCAGGGTCGCTGTGAGTCTTCTCTGACCCGATAGCAGTGGATATGGAACTGCCCTGGTGCGTTTCTGAGACAGTTTCTCTTTGTAAAAAGTAAAAAGTCATGCCTTCTACTGGAAGAACAGGGGGTGATTCGAACTGCTGACCTTGTGGTTAGCGGCCCCACATGAAGCCACTAGGCCATCAGGGCTCCTGGCTGTATAGCCTCAGAACAAATCAGAGTCAACTCTGTGTTGTCTAATAAGGTAGGTGCCTGAGAAGCAGAATGGATTTGACAGTGGTGTTCGGGTTTTGGGTTTTTTCTTACTCTCCAGCATTTCTGGATTCTAATGCTGTGGGATACACAATGGAGTGTGCCGTTGGTGAGAAGGTTCTGAACCGAGCTGGGATCCCAGGAGAGGAAAGATGGATTTGGCGAAGACTTCTTTGAAAAGGTGACAATTGGGCAGGGGTCAGCGAGGACTGAGTGGAGGGGGGGGGGGTTCAGGGAGATTGAGGTTCCCGACAGGGCTCATGATATAACAAGAGGGGGTGGAGGCAGAGAGCAGCCTTGTCAATCTTGGGTGAGCTGCCTCGAAGGCCCAGCTGCCAGACACACCACTCCACAGAAGGTGCTAGGACGGTGGTAGGCGTGTTTCTTCTCGAAGCACTCCCTGTGGTTTTCGAGAAAGAAAGAGGACGGATGTGTGAGCCAATGAGCTCATCATGCCTTCACCTGCTGTGTCTCATCTCTATAGAGCCACCCCATTCCAGGTCTCCTCTACTGCCCCTCTGTCTGCGCACTTCTTCCCGTGCCACCCTTGGCTACCTCATCGTATCCCCCTGCCCTCCTCCTGTCTCCTCCCTTCTCCTCCTAGCCAGACCGTCTCCCCCCCTCCTCTCTGAACCACACTTCCATCTCTCCTATCTTATCCTGGCCTCTCTCACTGCAGTTTGCCCATGCCACCTTTCCTGTCTTGGGAAGAAACAGTGGCATGAAGGGGGTGGAGGGCCAGTTCTGGTGTCGACGGGGAAAATCACTGCAATTGAGAGTGTCTCCCAAGAAGCTCAAGGCAGACAGTCTTGGATCTGAAAAGGCATGTGGTCTAGGGGCTGCTTGGGCTTTGGGCTCTCTGGGCAAACTTGTCTGGGGTCAGTCCTACCCAGGGAGAGGGACCCAGCTGGGAATTATGGCTCTGAGACCCGCTTTGAGCTGGACGGTCCCTGTCTACTTGGACTTGGGTCTCCTGGTCACTTGGAGAGGACTGGTCACCGATGGTTAAGAGCTCAGGGTGAGGAGCCAAGCAGGCTAGTTGAAGGTCCAGCCCTGCCACTTGCAACCTGGGTCACAAACTTCTTAACAGCTACCCCACCTGTACAGGGATCCTACGGACAACCTCTCCTGCAGAGGCGCACGAACATCCCATGTGACTCGAGTAGCGGAATTCCTGACATACAGGAACCTCAAATGATGGCTGGCTGCTCTGACAGCGGGGGGAACCCCGTGGCGAGGCAGTTACTCCCCGGGCTGCCGCCAGAGGTCAACAGTTGGAAGCCAGCAGCCATTCCCAGGGAGAAGGATGAGAGTTTCCACTCCCATAAAGATTCACCCATTCCTAGAGGGTTGCTGTGAATCAGAATCGACTCCGTGACCGTAATTTTAAAAAAAAGCTATTCTGTCATCCAAGGAATCCCAGGAGCATAGGGTTGTGCGTTGGTCTGTCAATTGCAAGGTCGGCAGTTTGAAACTACCAGCCGCTCTGAAAAAGAAAGAGAAGGCTTTTTATTCCCTTAAAGAGCTACCGTCTGGGGCTGAGCCCCGGTGGCGTAGTGGTTGAGTGCGGGACTGCGGCCCACAGGTTTGGCGGTTCAAATCCAGCAGCAGCTCTCCAGGAGCAAGGCTGGGTCACTCCCACGACCACCAGAGGGCAGTGATGCCTCCCCCCCAAAAAAAGAGTTACAGTCTCAGAAATGCACAGGTCCCGTTCTGCCTGTCCTATAGGGTCCTTATGAGTTGAAATCACCTTGACAGCAGTGAGCTTGGTTTTGAGGTTCCTCTGACACCCATGGAGGAGGGAGGGGCCCCTATGAGCTGGAGCTTCTGTGGCCTGATCACCATTATCATCATCTGGTTCTACAGAAAACCCAAAAGCAGGGCTTTGGACGGGCTGCTCTGGAGAGGAGCCAGGCTGGGTGTCCTCCACGAACCTTCCAGAAGGCAGTTTGGTAAGCACAGAAGTGAGCTGTGCACAATGTCCAGGTCTGACCTGCTGCCCGGCTCCCAGCCAAACTACCCGCCGGATCCCATGCCCAAGAAGAATCCAGCTAGGCAGGTAGGTTGGAAGTCAGGGCCCCCGATGGACCAGGGGAGGTTGTCTCCCTTCCCACTCCCTCTCCAGCCACTTCTCTTCTCTCCTCCCTCCTACCCCTGCTCTGGGAGGCGGGAGGGCTAAGATCGCCTGGTTAATGGCTTCTAGATGGAAGTGTCTGTTAAGGTTGGCATGGAGAACAGTGTCAAATGATCTGAGACGGCGTCATGGCTGACTTCCAAGCCAGGCTAGAAAACCGTGGGAGAGAAGCCGTGGCCCTGGGGCTCTAGGAGTCCTGAAACCCTGCAGGGCTCCCTCTGCAGAGGAGGGAGTTGTTGGGAGTCTGAGGCGGGGGAAGGGGAGGAGGGAGGAGAGAGAAATCTCATCAAAAGGCAGATAAGTGGAGTCACCCACAGACAAGTCCAGGAAAGCCTCGCTAATTAGCACACGTTTGGAAAGAGGCCAGACTGACCTAGTCGCAGACGCTGAGTGAGAGAGCTTTAAAACACAGTGGTAGCATGCTGCAACGGGCGCCCACGGGAAGTGTGGGAGGTGTGTGTATGTGTGTGACACAGAGGTAAGTTAGACCTTGCCCTTTCCCTGAAGAAGTTCACAGCATGTCAGGGACATGCGTGATAGACCATTATAGTATTCCTTGGCATTTAGCTAGAAAAATTAAATTACCAAAGTGATAAAAAGAAACATATATCTATAAGTTCTTGGGGTCTGGAGCAGTGACACTTGCAGAGGAGTGGAGTCCTACCTGTCAATCAGGTCACTGCCTGCTGATACCGCCAGGGAGGTGTGGCCTTTCTGTAAGACAGAGGATGGGAACCCCTCTCCTTTCTCCGCCTCTTTGCCCTTCTGCTTGCTGGCGCCCCTGTGGGCCACCTGATCCTGAGGGCTGTCAGCAGCGCCCTGCCATATTTGCGCTGACCTCGGACCCACTTGACTCTGTACACCCCACCTCCACCCCGCCTGTGACCTCACCTGCCCACAGCCATGGGAGTCTGAAGAAGGTCTCAGTAGCACTGACCCACCCATGGGCTGGATGTGAAGCACCTTTGACAGAGATGGGACCTACTGGGTTTGTTCCTCCAGACGACCCAGCCTGGTACAGGGACCCCCTCCAGTGAGCGGGTGGCTAAAGTCTAACGGTCCCTCACGCAGGGTGGGTGCAGAGGGGGGCTCCCCAAGGGCTGTTAACACCTTGTTCTTTCTCATTAGCGCGACACGCCCCTGACCTCTGACCCATGCCTAGCCTGTGTCCCAACCCCATTCGATACTGTGTGCAGGAGCCTCCCGGCCTCCCAAGCTGTCTACCTTCCCCCTGGAGCCTACATGCTCATCAGACTGGGTGAGCTCCCACCCAGGGTGTCTGGGCCTTGGGCTTAAATTCATGACCCTGCCTTAAAACCAGTGGCTGCCCAGAGCCGCACGTGTATCCGTGTAGAACTCTGGTCCACTGAGGCTGGGGCTGGGGCAGGAAATCTCCAGGCCTTTATTCTGAGGCACGTCTGGGAGGGTTGAAAGCTCTGATCTGTCAGGCAGCAGCAGGACCCATTCACTGCGTCTCCCCCTTCTCCCCCTCTCCCCACGGAACATCTCACTCTGCCCCATCAGAACTGCCACCCCTACCAGACAAAATACCAAACCAAGGAGTTGTCACCCCATCGGTTTAGCCTCTGGGCGTTTCCAGACAATGCGGACTAGAACTCCGTTCCATGGTGTTTTCTTGATGGCAAGCTTTAAGGACACCGACCGCCGAGTCTATCTGGCGCAGATAGACTCACGTAACCTACCTTTGGTGAGCATCAGATGGCCATAACCACCTGCCCTCTACAGTTGTCCGTGCGGTCCTGCAGAAGGGTGAAGACCTCCAGGGCGGGGCCAGTGTTTGCTAAGACTTGAGGAACTGGGGCTGTCCCCTTGCGCGGGCCCTTTAAGAGCACCGGGGGTGGCCCCCAAAGCAGGGGCTTGGCGGTTCCATCTCTTCGGCTGGCGAATTGTAAATCTGGATCTGAGCAGGAAATATAGTGACATCAAGGTTATGTGGTCCGGAGTTGACAAGACGGATAGCCCTCCAAGCGTCTGCCTTTCCCAGCCTCCTCTGGGGTCCCAGTCTTTACACGACTCTTTCTTTTAACCTTTTTTTAAAAAAAGAAAACATTTTTAGAGACTTTAATAACCGTGGAAGGATGCTGTAAGGCGGGCAGGGAGATCGATCATTTTTATTCGGTCATGCGCGATAAAATGTAAGCTTGGGCGATAAATCTTCATACCTGGAGGTACAGAAGCAGCTCGCCCGGCCAGACTACATTTTGGGGGAGACTGCAATGAATGAACAGCACCCTAACAGGAGGGATTGATGGCGGTGGTTCCGGGCTGGGACTGGGGGAGGGGCTTCACTAGGCCCCTCCCCAGGCGCCCTTCTTAAGAAGCACGGATTCGGATTCGTCAGATGCGCAGAAAACGTGCCTCGTGTGAGGGTGGCACCCTACGAAGGCCAAGGATGAGACTGAGGTGCCTCAGAAGAAAGGGCTGGCCATCACCTGTAAACTTGGCTTCTGCACTGCGCATGGCGGGACTCGGACGGGGCGTGGACGTGGGGAGACGTCCACTAGAGCGGCAGCTGGTCCAGGTGTGCAGGTTGGGCAACAGGGCTGAGTACCAGGGAGGCTGTGCAGGGACCTGACTAAGACGTGGGTCGGAGGTGAGGCGGAGGGTGGAGGCGCCTGGGGAAAGGTGTGCCCAGGTAGCCAAAGATGTTTGGGGAGGACGTTTGGAGATGTGGACCAGGGAAGGCTGTGGAGAAGAGGGGGCTTGGCATTGTTGGAGGGGCTATTACTGAAGGGGTTAAAAAGAGGACCCAGGACTAGGGGACTCCTCTGCCTCCTAGTAGCTTAGGTGGGAGCCCACTAGCAGCTCCACGGGAGGAAGAGGTGGTCTCTGGCTCCTGGGAAGATGACCTCCAGCCTTGGAGACCCCCCGGACTGCTTACTCTGCTCTGGCCCATACGGTCTCTCAGTTAGCAGGCTGGGTTTGGGTCGTGATGCTGGTTTGAAGTCAACGTATTCAGCTGACCCCACGGACTGGACTTGAGGAGCTTTAAGGGGGGGCACCTTCCCTGGCCACAGGGCCCACTCCAGTCTCCTTCCCCAGAGAGTGACAGTAGATGAAGCAAGTGGCTTGTGTTGACTATGGGGTTTGGTTTTGGAGTGCTGGCCTTTTGCTCCTAAGAAGACCCCCACTTGACTGTCGGTGACTGCCTGGGTGACTCACCCACAGGCAGGTGCCGGACCGGGAAGGAGGAAAAGGAGGGAAAACTGGAGCCCGTTGAACGGTGGCCGGGGAAAGAAGGCTGACAGTCCCATGGTATGCCAGACGTCTTTCTAGAAGACGTACTGGAAAAGGGAGGGCCTAGAACGTTCTTTAGGAGTCGTCTCCCGTCATCATCGTTGTAACATGTGGGAAGACAGGGTCAGCAGAGGAGAGGAAGGCCCTGGACCAGATGGATCGGCACCATGACGACGCCCGTGGGCTCCACCGTAACAGCCATCATGGAGATGGTGCAGGGCCCGGCAGCGCTTCTTTCGGTCCTTCTGGGGTCCTTCTGGTTCGAAAGGGACCCCACAGCACCTCACAACAATTGCACATCCTAAAAGGAAAGGCAGGGCCCTTGGGGCGCCAGAGAGACCCCCTGCCCTCCCATTCTGGGTCAGCTTCCTTCTGAGCAGGTGGCAAGGGTGGGAGTCTGGTAAGGTGTGATGGGTCAAGAGTGGGGTGAGGCCTGTTGCAGAGGAGACACCCCTACCCCCTGCCTGTTGTTTCCCTGTCAAGCTTGAGGTCAGAGTAGAGCAGCCAGCCTCTCCCCGAACGCCTCCGAATCCCAGAGCACACGGGGCTCCGGCCAACTGCTCTGAAAGCAGCTGGCTTCTGTGTGCATCTCCACCTGGGGCCATGCGTCCTGAGCCATGGTCCTAACATGACGGAGTGTCAGGGAAAAGCTGACACTGACACAGGCTGTGGGCCTCAGGTGCCCCATCTGTGGTCCCACAGGGTCTGTGAGGCTGGCCTTGTGGCCTTGTCGTCGGCATTTGAAAGGCGTGACAGCAGGGGAGGGGGGCTGAGGGCCAGGGCCAGGTGTTAACGCAGAGCCCACAGCAGGTCTGATGGCCCAGGCTGCAGACTATACTCTTCTCAGGGCATATGGGGGCCTCCTGTGTGGGGACCCTGTCTGGGTTCTTCCTGTCCCCCTCTACACTCAGCACTCTGTCATCATCTCAGTAAACACCCCCCGCCCCCCCCCCTCACCCATGCCCACCGCTGCCCTGCAGGCCCTGCTGACTCTTCACCTCCTATAGGACACGGTGGGACAGCCCCATGGGATTCAGGGACGGCCCCTCTTTGCCGAGGCAGAAAGCCTTATTGTCTTCCTCCCTGGGAGTGGCTGGTGGTTTCGAACCGTAGACCTTGTGGCCAGCAGAGCTCCATCTTCCTCTCGCTGCGCGGCTCTTATTTGCAGCGCCCGTGGAGGTCTGAGCAGCACTGCACGCTGTGGGGTTTTTGCCATGAACACTCAGGAACCCGTCACCTGGGCTCCGCTGCTGGGTGCCGTCCGCAGCCAAGTGAGGAGCTATGGGGGGTACCAGTGACTCCTTGGCTTTCCAGCTGCAGCACAGAGGAGAGGGACTTGGAAATGGGGGGGGAGGGAGTTTTCCAGCCTTCTAGGAACCCCAGCGGCATAATCAGTTATCCCTCAGGCCGTTAATGGCCAGCTCACCTGCTGGAGGAAGTCCACTGAGGAGGTTCTGTGCTCCTGCAAAGACGACCTGCCTTGGAAAGGCCAAATAGCTGTCCTCTATCCTGCCGGCTAGCTGAGTCAGAATGGACGTGATGGTAGGGTTGGGTTCCAGGCCTCTGACTGGGTGCCCCATCTGGCACTGGTACGAACTGAAGTGTGAACTCCAACCCCACTGCCATCACATGCCCCACCCCCGCCATGCCAGTGGGACTGCCTCTGGGGGTTTCTGCACCCATCCATCTTGATGGAGCAGACTGCCCGCCCCACCTTCTCCAGTGGCTCAACCTGACCCCCTTGGGGGTAGCAGCCCCCAAAACCTAACCCCCTGCACCACCAGGGACTCTCCCCCAAACAGAAGAGCAGGCGGGATCATTTGCATGGAGGCTTGTTATTTCTATTGTAGCGGGGACCCTTTGGCAAGTGAAACAAAAACCACAACCCTACCCTACCCATTCTGCAGAGCAGAATGGCCCCTGTGGGTTTCAGAGACTGCAGATATTCACAGGAGGAGAAAACCTCATGTCTCCCCCAGCTGGCAGCTGGTGGCTTCAAACTGCTCACCTTGCTGACTGTGGCCCAACTCATAACCACTGTGCCACCTGGGGCTCCGTTTGTGAGCGAAAGAGAGAGCCATTCAGAATTGTATCAGAGCAGCAGGGGAACCGGGATTCTCGTGGGCTTAATAGGTGCAGGGAAATCCTGGCTGGAGCCCCTCCGTGGAGGAGGGGGACCACATGCTACCCTGTGAGATCTTCTCCATTAGTGATACTCCAATGCTAATTTGAGTATTAGCCTGCCCATCATCCAATTGCCCGGTAGTTACTGAAGCCAGCATGAATGAAATCACTCTGCAGAATCGCACCACTTCTGCTTCAAGGCTATTTAGACAAGGGGGAGCCCGAGGGGCTGGGTGGCTCCCCAGGGCCTGGCTCTGTCCAGATACCTGGCCGGATGCCTGCCCGCAGCCTGACCTTTCCTGGCCAGTCTTGCTGTGAAGTCACTCTGACTTTGTGTGTCAGGTGTGGATGGCAGGATGGGCTCACACACACACACACACACACACACACACACACACACACACACAGATAGGTGTACCCCGTGGCTATTCCCAGCTCCTTCGAGGCAAGAAGGATGGGGACGTATGATCGGGAGTGACCAGTCCCTAGAGAAGGACATCATGCTGGGTCAAAGAGATGGGCAGTGAAAGAGAGGATGGCCCTCAAGGGGGTGAGTGGACACAAGGGCTGTAACCATAAGAGCAAATGTGGGCCGGGGCAGGACCAGACAGTGCTGTATCCCATTGGACCTGGGGTTGGTATGGGTCAGAACCGACTCCAGGGCATCCAACATCAATAACGACTCAGCCTGGATCAGACCGTTTCCCCCAGACATCCGTGAGAGCTCTGTTTCAGCCCAGGGGTCTATCCAGAACCTAGAGGGAGAGGGAAAGGTAGGGAGGTTCCCCCATCTCGCCCCCAAACTCTACTAACCTGGTATGCTGTGATCCAGGGCTTTAGACTAGATGCTCCAGGGGAAACATTCAATGCTGACTCACCCGGAGGCCCCATGGGAGAGGCCGAGCAACCGATTCCCGTAGAGGTTCAAAACCCAACACAAACCCCACTGCCCTGAAGTTCTTTCTGACCCCTAACCACCCTATCGGACAGACTAGAACGGCCCCCTTTCCTTTTCTGAGCCTGGGGATCTTCACAGGAGCTGACAGCCCCAGCCTTCTCTTTCGAAGCCACTGCTAGGTCCGAACTACTGGACTTGCAATGAGCAGGTCAGCTTGGGGGCCCGACGCCATCAGGGTGGCTAGACAACCTCTGGGGGCCATTGTCACACTGAAGAGAAGCCAGCCAGCATGAAGTCTTGTCGGATGAAGACAGAACTTTTCCATGATTATTATGCTCCAAATATTAAGCAGGCTATTTGTCATGGAAGTTGTTAGCTATTCTCCCTGATATTCCCAATTACTTAAGGCCTTTGTATGCGAGCTAACCCTCCTGCAGTTAGGATGATGGCTCGCTTCCCTGGAAGCCCGTGGGTGGGATTCAAGAGCCATTGTCAATAGGCCCTAGCCTGATAGAAATGTTTGTCCACTTCCTGACCTCTTCACAGTTATGTAGACATTCCTAAGACCACTCTCCTTATCACCATATGGCCCTAAAGACAGCCTTTATCTTTGTCCTGTGACGTGTGTACTTGCCTGTAATTAGGGGCCTGGCTTGGCTCCAGAGGGGATATAGGGATGGGATAAAGGATAGAAAAAGAAGCCTGCCTCTTACCAGCCTGCCTCTATCCAGGCTGCCGCTCGCCTGTCTCCCTCTCCACGTGGACCATCTAGCGGGTTGGAGGTGAGCATGTACTATGAAAGGAGATATATGTAATTTCTAATGCTCTTTTCTCTCTCTTGTGGTCTCTTTATCAGTGTCATAATAAATAATAATTATCACTACACAGCTGCCTGTTGAACCCCTGCTGTGAGTATATCAGAGGCCTGATCACCCCCTGATAGAGTCTGACACACTGTGACTCCCTGGTCACACGAGGCTCTTTGGGTCTGTCCATGATGTAAGATTGAAAATGAAATAAAACACACTGTGGCAGTCATGTACTCGAGTCAATTTCATGATTGGGTGGAGTCTAGGCTGACAATCTGGAGATAGCCAATGAGACCTCTGCATGGGCATTGCTTTCTACTGAGAATTCTGGGAAATCTTGCCATTTTTTCCCCTGTGGAGGTGAGAGACTCTGGACTCAGTCTCTTAGAGATGCTCTATCGCCAAGACACATGGCAGATTCCCTGTGAGCCATCCCACCTGGGCTTACCCTGATGGAACCAGACCCTCATGGCCAGAAAAGTCACATGGAGGTCCCTACCAGCACTGAGATGCTTCTACTACCACTGGATACACAAGACTCTGCACCCACTGGCCTGTGATTGTCCTGGCATCATTGCATGGGCTGCATGAGTCTGAAGAAGACTTTATAGATTGGTATGGGACATATGAGCTAATACCGGCTATGACCTTGGACTGGACTGGGTCGGGATTCTTTCTCAATGTTCCATTCCTCTTGTATAGAAACCATTCCCTTATATGCATATAAGTGTTTATGAATTTGTTTCTTAGTCTACCTGGACTAGCACACGCGCATAGCTCCAATTAAAGGGTGTTCTTCAGCTAATGGTCCTTTCATTTGCTTGTAAAAATATATACTTATGGCTCTCGAATGATGCTTAATTTTTGTGGGGGACAGGGTTGGCTCTTGCATCTCAAATGTTCACCAACCCTCGGACTAGATGTTACCCAGCAGCAAGAGCATTGGGACCGGGCTGACATTTCCCC
>PVJH01041001.1:0-15305 GCA_004026705.1 Nesogale talazaci
ATCTCCACTCCCACCAATGACACCACATGTTGTTAAGAAGCTCTCCTGCGGTCCCCTGTGGTGTCTCCCAGCCTCTCTGGCGAGTGCTGCAGCAGACAGACAGCTTGGCGGATTGTGGTGAAGTGAACTTTGAGAAAAGGCACCAGTGCTTTCCAAGCCTATTTCTAGGTCTTGTCTACCTGGAGAGTGTCACCTTATCCTCCGAGATGCCCTAGCAGCGTGTAAGTAGGTCATGCAGCCGGCAGTGCCTGGTGCACAGTCGTGGTGACGACAAATTTATTTATCGCCAATCTTCGAAGGGGTCAGAAACATGTGCAAGCATGATCTATTCCTGTCATAGTGCTGGCAGCCACTGAGTTGTCCTGACTTCTGGTAGGTACTCTGGAAAACTGTTGATTTGCTTCCCGTTGAAGCCAAATGCCCTCGCTTGGCTGGGGTTTCCCATTCTTTCTGCATTGCCCTGACCTCGGTGAATCGTTCACAGAGGCCCGTGGATGAAGCTGCTAGGAGAGGGCTGTAATTTGAGGCCCTTGTTCTTAAGAGAACCCTCCTTCTGGGATCCCTGGCACCATCCGTCACGCCATTTTGATCAGGATGGGGTGGCAGTTATCAGTAAAAGGTGGCAGTGCTTCAGGTACAAAGCTCTGATTTAGTCTCATGCAGCTGATTTTGTCTTCTAAATCCTCTCTTTGCCTGATTTTAAAATACTTCAAAAGGATTCTAAAAAGGGAAGGGCGAATGTGGAAACCAGTGGCAGAATCCCAGAGCTTGCGTTCTCACTGCCTTTTCTAGTAGGCTCGTAAAGTAGCTTGAGTCAGTGGATAACATGCACCAAGACAGAGGCTGGAGGTGACCCACCTGTCATGGTCATTGTAGCCACATCAGCTTAGAGCGTCAGGGCAGCCTCCAGTCTGGGCACCAGAGAACTTTTGCAGCGTGATTATAAAGTTTTTACAAAAAAGATAATGGAGCAGGTGAATGTTGCCCTAACATTTTAACTGGTGAGTGACGAGGCTGTGGCCAGGAACAGCCTCTGGTGTAAGCTGCAGTGTAAGACGTGTCCATGTAAGTGTCCTAAAGTAGCAAGTGAAGAACTTCAGACAGAAGCCAGCTGGGGTTTAGTTTGGATGGGCTCTAGAGAGCTACACGATCAGACAAACACACAGACACACCAACCCCCACCTCCACGAGCCGGACACCAGAGAGCCTGCCCATCCCTCCGACTGCTCTGATGGGGTTCCCAAGAGATGGGACCGTCGTTCACGCGACTGTCTGTGGGGGTGTGATAAGGAGCTCAGGTGGCATAGTGGTTCCCCAGTGGGCTGTGCACCACAAGGCCAGCAGTGTCGGAGAAAGAGCAGGCTGGCTGTGCCTGTGAAGAGCTGGTCTCGGGACCCTACAGGGACAGTTCACCTCTGTCCTCTGGGCTTGCTGGTGTTGCCACTGACTCCGTGTAAGTGAGGTCCTGTTTTTGTTTTTAGTGCTATGATAGATTGCAGACCTACAGACTATGGCTCCTAGTCTCCCTGCAACAGAATCCACCACCCTGGGAGCTCCTTTTCCAGCCAGACAGCAGACCAGGCCTACAATGTGAGCAGCAATACCCGCCAGGAGGCACTTGCTTCTTGGAACCGCCACTGTATGAAAGCACACAGACAGCATTGGCCCAAAACCAGAGCTCAAGACAGCAGGTGGAGGCAAGGCCTGCAGAGGCAGTGGGAAGTGAGGGAACAGTGAAAGGACTGAAGAAGATGTGTGTAAACCGTTGATTGGGAAGGAAATGCATTTGCCTGGTAAATATTCACCCAAATCGAACTAAACACGTTTTAAAACAAAACAATTTGCACAAACTAGAAAACAGCCCATGTGCACAAAGGACCAAAAGGAATAGAAGCTCAGAAACAGTGCAACTGATGCATGGTGCAGGAAGAAGATGCGACTTCTGTTTAAAGAAGGGAAACGGACAGTACTTTCTTTCTTTTTTTTTTTTTATATATCACTGCCCTCAGGTGGTGGGAGTAGGAGGCCCAGCCTTTGCTCCTGGGAGCTGGTATTGAACCTCCAACCCAGTGGGCCGCAGTCCCACGCACAACCACTATGCCACCAGGGCTCAGCCTACGGACAGTACTTTCGTACACAGATGGAGTCGCTGACTGGTGTAGGGTTTGGGAGCACCCTCCCCACTCCAGCGGGAGGAGGGCTGTGAGCGTGGAGCCTCCACTGTGGGAGCACAAGGAAGCGTAGAGGGGTGTTTTTCCAGCCTGAGTGAGGGAAAACCCCCCACGTGTGACTGACTCACATGCAGAGGGCATTGGAAGGGCTTTCCCTCCATGCCTGGACAGCCCCAGAGGACAGTTTCTTTTGGGGGGCTTGATGGAGATTGCCCACATGGGGGTCTCAACAGTGCCTTGGTGAGACCCCTGGATCACGCTTCTCCAACATTGGCCCAGCCATGACCCCATTTCCCTGTCTGGTAGTCCGACCTGTAATTAGGATATACGGGTCCACAACCAACCATGCATTGGTGACAGTATTTCTTGACCCTCCCATGTCCTCTTTAAAGTTCTGTCTCCACAAGCCCTTGAATGTCATTATGACCTTGTGCTCATGGTCTCCCTCATCTAGAGAATGTCTCTGTCTTGTCCTTGTCCCATTTAAGATTATAATAAATGTTGTCTTTTTAAAAATTCTGACACACAGCTATAGAAACTAAAGAAACCGCTGTTAACATTTCTGACCATAGTAATGAGAGAAGTTTATGGAAAATAAAAACAAAACCCTGCCATACATTGAAGAGCTAACTATAGCAATACATAAGCATTTTAAAAATTGGATATTGCATAAAAGCAAAAAAAGCTCCAATAATCCAATAGTCAACAGTTGTCAGGACATAGCAACCCTGGCCTAGGTACAGCAGGTGTTTTCTCTAGTGAGAGTGCACAGGACTGAGAAACAGGAAGAGAGCCAAAGAAATGCAGTCTACTAACAGAAAAAGTCCTATCAAGAGTCAACATAGATCCTACTCCCACCACCAGGGGGCAGTGATGCCCCCCCCAAAAAAGAGTCAACATAGAAAGATACTCATAAATAGGTCTAATATATTTGTAAGCAAAAGTCTGGTGGCGAGGTGTCCATAATACAGAGTACAAGTGCTGGTTGGAGGAAACAGGTACTTGCTCACTGCCGTTGGGAATATAAATGAGTCTGAACTGCGGAAGCGTGTCATTGTGACTGTCCACCCTCTGACTGGGCTCTTCCCTTTCTAGGTCTTTTTCTCTCAGAAACAGCCATGCAGTCAGTCGCCTGCAGACCTGAATTAGAGCATAGCTCATCACAGCCTGGTTTCTAGCAGTGAAAGTAGAAGCAAACTATGCCCGCTGACATAAACATGGGTCTCAGTGAAGTGGATAATGATACACATATAAAGTGGACTTCCCTGTAGCCAATAGAGATAACATCAGACTGCCTTTAGCGCCATAAAACGTCTCTCACATGTATAAAGAGGCTTCCCAAAGTTTGTGAAAGAAATGGAATGAAAAGATAAAAGGATTTTCCCATGAACTCTTGGAATCCCCCTTGTATCAGCGGAAAACGGCTTACAGTGCAACAGTAATGTTACCTCCCCGATCTGTTAGGTTTATTCCTATGTTTATTACCTGTAGGTACACATGATCAGTTAAGAATATTCTGCAGAGCCAGGCACTGACTGCTGTGGGAACGGTCCCTAAGACCACGCTCACCTCGGACCCCAGTGGCCAGGTCTGGAGCTTCCCAACACTCTAGTGGCAGTTTATCACAGCAAAGGAGGCAGGTAAATATTGGCTGAGAGCAGAGTCCAGGAGCGACCCGTGCTTGAAGCAGTGGGGCCCTGGGCAGTGCTGGCTCCTGGGCTGGACTGCCGACCCAGGCAGCCTCTCCTGAGGCCAGTTTACGGGCTTGAGTCATTGGTTCTCTGGAGGGTGTATTCAGGGACCATAACCAATGCCCACTGCTCTTGATTCCCATCATGGATCCGGAGACCCCCTCCCCAAAGCCAAGGACAAAGGCCAGACTATTCTTTGGGTAAGGTATGCGGTATCGCCAACCTTCAGACAGCGCCTACTTCTAGGAGATGGAATTGCAGGTAAAAATGTTAGTACCTCATTAAGAAAACACCTACATTTTAAAAAGCTAAGGAAAAGTTGGTTGCTCGAAGACCTCACTGCCCCCACGTTGGTTCTGAACTGCCCTCACCTCACGGGGTGGGGGGTGGGGGAGGGGTGTTGTCATGTATCACAGGGATGAGGCTCCAGCCCCTGCTCGGGTTTGGCAGTCATCATGGTGCCCTGCCCCAAGTGGAAGCCAGGACACAGGTAGGCCGTTTGTGCTGTCAGCAGGGACACAGGCTACAGAGTTCTTGGGTGGGGAAAAGTCACCATTGTTGCAAGTTCAGTTTAGCCTGATTTCAGCTCCCTGCAGCTCTGTTTATTGTGGGCTCAGAAATGACCACTCTGCTTTTTCAACAAAGTAGATTCGAACCAACAAGCTCACACGTGTGTGCAGACACATACCTCCGCATCCCGGGACGTCCCCACGCATCGTCACTGGTGCTGCAGCTCACGCTCCACTAGACGGGGGCAAAGGTGAAGGCCCCGCGGGGGTGTGGGAGCTGGCCCGGAGCTTTCTCAGAGGCCGTGTGTGCTGCGCGGGTGGGCGGCGCAGGAAAGGAGGGCCCTTGGCCGCAGAGACTCGCCCAGCTGTCCTCCTGCCAGGTCTCCGCTGTGGCCACTCCCTGCGTCTGGGCTCCTCAATGAACCTTTGTCTGCCTGCGGCCTGTGTGTTTTGGCTCCTAGCAGCTGCGGGCCAGGCTTTCGCCCCCAGGAAAGGCCAGGGGCGCTCTTGAAGAAAAGGGCCCGTCCTTCTCGCCCATCCTGTGGCCAGGAAGCCTCGGCCTTTGGGCGTGGACCTGGGGCACGAACACGACTTGCTCGCTCACAACTGGATGTGAGTGCTGGGCTCTGTCTCTCTCTCTCTCTCTCTCTTTTTTTTTTGGCATCACTGCTCTCCGGTGGTGGGAGTAGGAGGCCCAGCCCCACTGCTGGAATTGAACCTCCGTCCCAGTGGGCCGCAGTCCCGCGCACAACCACTACGCCACCGGGGCTCAGCCCTCTGTCTCTCTTTAAAAAGTACTAAAGGATAAACTTTGGACCCTGTACCCCACTTCTCTCCCAAGGGGGATCCCAGGGTCACCCATACCTGGTTCTCATGTGACCTTCCTGAGGCAGCGTGGAGAGCTGAGTCTGCCCTCTGCGTGGTTGTGCTTCCCGCCCTTGACAGCCCATCTGGGAGATTGTGCCGGTGGGTCAGCGGGGGCCATTTTCTCCCGCTGCCTGTACTGTCTGATGGCTGTTGAGCCTGCCTGATTCTCGGCTACTGCCCTGCATCTGCTGTTCTGCCTGCACATAAGTGGACTCTGAAGAGAGGAGCCAGGGCCGCAGGGATGTGGCTTCCACATGTGGACACTCACCAACCTGCCTGGGGCCAGGGTGACATCCCCAGGGTCAGCTCCACCAAGGAAAACAGGCAGGTCTCCATTGGTGATGAAGGTGCAGGAGGAGGTTCCCAGGCTGTCTCCCCCACCCCTGTCTCTGCTGGGCTAGGAGAGAGAGGACTAAACTCCCCACTCTGCCTGCCTGTGGCCAGGTCAAGAATATTCCTGAGTCTGCCTTGGGAACGAAGAAGAAAAGATGAATAACCGTATTCTGTGAGCGCTCTGGGCTGGGGTTTGCTTCTTCTGGAGAGGAGGTTCTGACTGGAAGTCGGGAGTCCCACATCAGGCCCGTCCTGCCTCACTTCACTCTGGGCTCCCCTGCATAGCACCCTGTGCCCATCTGGGGCAGCTTGCCATCGCCTTTCTTCTCCAGAACCCCCAAGGGTCTCTGCAGAGCTCCCTCGCCCTTGCCAGCGGAAGCCATGACACAATGTCACACTTTGATTTCAAAGGCGAATCTAAACAATTGGCATATCTCTTGTTGAAACCTTCAATACCTGGGGGTCAGAGGCAAGGTTCCTTTTTGCCTCAAATGTCTAAGAAGCAAGAGCGAGAGAGACCTCCCCCCCCCCCCTTTTTGGTACCTATGTGAGTGTCCAACTTCAGCAGGGGGTGTAGAGTGTGAAGGATTTTCTTTCTGGAAGCGCTTAAGATTCAGTAACTCCGGGGTCCACCGTGAACGATTGACTGGCAGCCCCCAGCAGCCTTTGGGGAGAGAGTCCTGATAAGGACGACACTGGGGGAGCTTAGGGTGTCTGGACCAGTGCATTCCAGGCCTCCCTTGCTGGGAGTGGGGCGGGAGCCCCAAGCCACAAGGGCACATAGCTGATAGCCGAATTTCCATCTATTGGGGGTCAGCCTGTGTTTTACAGACATCATCTTCTGGGCTTCGGACGACACTTAGAGAAGGACTTTGCCATAATCTGAGGTTAGACAGGTGCGTGCGTCCCAGTGGAAGAGTAAGCTAGTGAGGACCCAGAGGGAGCAGAGCTGCCCACCGTAGGGCCCCTCTTGGAGCCTCCCTGAGGACTGCTGCTCTCTTCCTGGCTACTCGTCTTCCCTGGGTGAGCCCCATGGACCCTGAGGAAGGGGTAAGGTGTGCCCTCATCCTCTCTTGTAAGGTTGCTGTGCACACTCGTCTGAGAGAGCATCTGAGAACCCCCCCCCAGAAAGAAGCCGCTTGGGCCATATCCCAGCCTGGCGCTCCCTGTCCCCTGGGAAGCCTTTTGTGCTGCCTTGATGACACAGGTCTACAGGTTGCACCCTCGGGACTTGGCTCAAGATTGCTGCTGGTGTGGGGAAGAAAGCCAGCTACCCTGAAAGCGAGGTGGGCACAGGTCTGGAACCCTCTCTGGGACTCCGTTGGAGGGGTTTGTTCTAGACTCCTTGCTCTGTGTGTGTGCAGCGCCACCTGTTGGCCACCGAGATTTGACAGAAGCCCTAAGGGGTGGGGAGCGGACGAATCGGGTGATGGTGGGATGCCCAGTTAGACTTTCTGAACCGCTACCCATGTGTGCCGAAGCTTGACCATGTTTATCACGGACATCACAGAGAGGGGAAGAGGAGACCTCGCAAACAGGCCTGGTCGAGTGTGTTTCTGGCTCTAGGGTCTGCTGTCTCAGCAGCTGTGCCTTCCTGGCCCGGGCCTACCAGGGATCCACCTCCTTGGGCTCTGCTCGGACTGCCAAAGCCCCCATTTCTCCAGGAACAAGGCAGCACAGACCAGCCAACTTTGTTTATACGCCCTCAGGTAGTGCCCCTCAGATGCCTCCCGCCTGGCAGAGAGGAGGCTGCTGGGAGGTGGGGGTGGGGGAGAGGGCGCTGACTTCGCCCCAGGTGCATTCTGGTCGTCTTTGGAACCCCAGCTGGAGGCACGGGTTTCTGTGAGAGTCGGGAGGGGATAGGGAGCAGCTGCAGCCTCCAGAGGGGGCTCCCAGGCACTCCCGCACCCCCTTCTGCTTGTTTTCCAGAAGAGAGCAAGAAGTCGTCTCCCTCCCTGTTTGTGTGTGCACAGACACACATTGCTGTCTCTATTGCACACATGCACATGTAGTGTGCTAACCCGTTATCGGGAAGTACCCAAGCAGCCCAGGTCAAGGCAAATGCTCGCTAACCTCTCTTCCTCCTCTCTGCCAGTCCCGGTTTCCCCACCCCCTTTTTAAACTTGAGACTTACTACACATAGCACATCCTCCCATACTTCAGTCACGTCAAGTAGAATTGTACAGTTGCTGCCGTGAAAGGACCGTTGATAGCTACCTCCTTCTTTATACCTGGACTCTGCTTAGTGGCTTTTCACAACGAAATCAGCATGCTTGTGATGCCAGCAGCTCTCCTTCCCTCCCCACAGTGCCCCAGGGCTCTGGCGAGGGGGGAGTGTCTCTAGGCCGCAGAGGGCACTGAGCAGTGTTCTGCAGGATGCTGTGACACTGTCCTTTATTTCACTGTTTTCCCTAGTCACGGGCCTTTCCGTTATTTCCAATTTTTTTTAACACTAAAAAGAAAAACGAAATACAATTTGAATGCATTACTTTTTATATTGGGTGAAATTTATGACCTTATTTTGTTGCTTACCTTATTTTTTTTGTTTTTTGTTTTTTTGGGGGGCATCACTGGCTTACCTTATTTTTTGAATCCTCAGACACGGAAATATCAAAAGCTTCTCAATTTTGGTCATCTGTCATTTCTCACTTACGACAGCAATGAAGAACCTGCTCAGTTCCCTTGCTCATGAATGATGTGTCTTGTCTGGAAGTGACCGACGCCAAGGTGGGAGGCCAGGGGAACGCTGATTTTGTGCTGGCCGAGGTGCTTGGGAACTTGGCTGGGCCACGATTCTCAGTGGCCCGGCAGCTGTGGAATGAGGAAGCCATCCTCCATTGGCGATCCGCTGCACGGAATGTCGATCGGTGGTGCCGTGGTGACCCCGTCTGGGGTTCTCCACCATGTCGATCAGGGCTGGGTGGGCATGCAGTGAAAATGCGAGCTGCTCTCCCGTTGGCACCCGGGCTGCTGCAGCTCTTGTCACGGCTCTGTTACGCATCCTTTCAGAAGGACCCTTGGTGAACGGAGTGCAGAGTGGGCTCCTTGCCTTATTGATGCTTGGTTTTCGGACCCTGAGATTGGCCCGAGGTTGATTTGAGTATATCCGACTTTCCCATCCTGTTTTCTTTTTCACCTGCGGTGCTATTCTTGGACAGAGTCTGATGCAGGGACTGGCTTCATGTTCTCGCCATCACCACTTTCCAGATCGAGAACATGCTGTCATCCCCACAGACGCTCCCAGTCCCCAGCAGCCACCAAGCTGCTCGTGGTCTCCTTGGTTGTGTCAGTCACATGGCTCCTATTGTGTGTTTGTGGGGGGTGGGGGGTGGGGGGGGTGTAGGGCTCCAGCCAGCTGTTTCCTGCACGTGGAGAGGGGCTTTCCAGCCCTTTATTGCTATCAACAGTGCGGCAATCATTATCCTTGAATGTGGCTATGACAAGAAAGGCCCTTTTACTTTAGGACCAAGTCTTAGCCGTAGAACTTTCTGGACTAAGAGGCATGTGTATCTTTTACTGTTTGACTTTCTGGTCACTGCCAGAGAGGGCCACTGAATGACACTGTCACTCCAATGGTCCCAGGCATCCCTGTCCCTGTCCTCAGGGCTTCCCTGTCCTAGTCCCCTCACCACTAGGAATGGGAGTCCTCTCCCCTCGCTGAGGGGTGACAGGGCTCAGCCCATTTGTCATGGCTGAGGGAGGCGAGTGCTCTCGGATTGTCAGGGAAGCATGTGCAATTTCTGGAAGGTGGCCATCCTTGACTCATTTTCCTTGCCACTCTGAGGCTATAGTGATTTCTGTCCTCACTGCTCTGTAGGAGCTGGGCGCTGGCTGGGCTCTTGGCACCAAGGTGAGAGGGGCTGCCCCCTGTGGGGAAGAAGGGGGGGGGGCACAGGCCCAGAGTGTGGGTGGCAAAGAGGAAAGAAAGAGACTTCCTGGCCAGAGGGCATTTTTAGGCCTCTTGGGAAGAAGCTGGATCATGAAGGAGGATTAATAGCTTACTGTGCTGTCTGTTCTCGGGGTAACCCCGTGTGTGTACACAGCCATGTAATCCTTAGTAAAACTCTCTGGGCGTGGTGCTGGCACTCGGCGTATCAGAAAAATGAAGTGGCTCCCCAGAGTGGCGTGCTCATGCAGGTAGGCGGAGTAGCTCATGAGCCCCTCTCGCTGGCTGGTGGACAGGGCAGGACATAGCCGGGGCCAGCAGGGAGGAGCAGGCCTGCTGAGAAGGGCAGCAGAGGTCTGTCTGAGCTTCCTGCCCTAGAGCTCAGTCCTCGGCCTGGGCGGGTCCCACATTGCCCTCCCAGTGGACTGGGTGGCTGCATGGATAGCACGGCTCCCACCTCCTTCGAAGAGTCCAGCCATGTGTGGGTGGCCCCTGTATGCCCATCCCCAGGCTGCCCTGAGTGGGTCTGCAGAAGGGGTGAGGCCGTGTCCCCAAACCATGTCACACCCGTCTCAAGGCCACGCTGGCTGGTGCTCGGAAGCATAAACCCCGAGAAGACCAAGGCTGAGCCGGCAGCCACCTTGTGCCCACCGCTGACTGCCTGTGCCCCTGGAGAGTGGAACGGGCTCGCTGCAGGCCAGCATCTGGCTCCCTGCACAGGATGTGGTCACACCATGGGTCGTTCCTGGAGAGCTCAGAGAGCTGGCCTGGAGGTCCTGATGTGCCCAGAGGGGGTCCTCATGGGTCACTCCAGTGACAGCGCTTGAGCTGGGGGCCACAGGCAGAGGCCTAGGGGTGTGGAGGGCCTAACTGGTGCTGATGGCCCTGCATTCTGGGTGGCGCTTGGGGACTGACAGAGGAGGTAGGCCAGGGCCAGGTGAAAGGAGCAGGTGGCGGTTCTGCAGTTGAGGTTCCTGCTTATCTTTGCTGAAGCAGACAGTCCATTCCCACCTGTGTGCCACCAGCTGTGTAGGTCCCGGACTGCCCACTTCCTGCCTTACCTTGGGAGG
This sequence comes from Nesogale talazaci, assembly GCA_004026705.1. Lineage (NCBI taxonomy): Eukaryota > Metazoa > Chordata > Mammalia > Afrosoricida > Tenrecidae > Nesogale > Nesogale talazaci. Next base: position 10,528 of record PVJH01041001.1, read on the forward strand.
ACCCCAAAGCCTGAAGCTCATCCAGGCCTGGCATTTGGGGGGACTGACTTCATTAGAAAGTTCTTAAGGAAGCACATCAGGTCTCACATGCTCCATCTTGCCTTTCAGCGGGAAGCTGGTGTCTCCAAAGTGGAAGAATTTCAAAGGCCTGAAGCTCCAGTGGCGGGACAAGATCCGGCTCAACAACGCCATCTGGCGGGCGTGGTACATGCAGTGTAAGTGCCCCGGGCGGGGCTGTGGCAGAGGAGGGTGTGGGGAAGGCAGTCGCCACCAGAGGAGGCCCTGGCAGGGGGCCGACAAGCAGGCAACAGCACTTCCTCAGATGCAGCGGTGTGATGCAGCTCTGCTGCTTGACGCCTGCCCTCTAGCCGGCCCTGGGCATCCCCAAGCAGGAGCAGGAGCGTGCCCCTCCAGGGCTCCTGGCTGCGGTGACGGTGACAGTGACGGTGCTGCCTGTTCTCTACCCAGACTTGGAGAAACGCAAAAACCCCGTGTGCCACTTTGTCACTCCCCTTGACGGCTCCGTGGAGGCAGATGAGCATCGCCGACCAGAGGTAGGGGCAGGGCGGAGGGGCTGCTCAGAGGGGGGCCCCTTGTTCCAGGAGGACTCGGGGAGGGAGGGAGGGAGGGAGGAAGGAAGGCTCGAGCAGGGTGCCCCTCAGCCCGCTCCCCTCTGCGGAACCTAGCTTCTGCTATGGCAAGGCAGCATGGCCTCTGGGCATCAGGGTGGCCTTGGACTCATTGCAAGGCACGTGTTTGTTTGTTTGTTTGTTTGTTTGTTTGTTTGTTTGTTTGTTTGTTACAGAGTTGTTGGCGTTTCATCCCCATAGCATACAATTCAGTAGTTCAATCATATCAACAAAACTTGCACAATCACGACCACAGTCAATTTTAGGCCATTTTCTTTGTTGTTCCCGTAAAACTGTGGACTGCTTCACGAATGTGCACGTCATCCTTCTCTGGGTGGTTCCAGTACTTTAGTGCACATCTTGCCATGTTTTTACTGAGGCGCCCGTTTGGGCCATCTCGAGATCGGTCCGTTCACAGTGAGAGAGACGCCCATTGAAGAGACAGTAACTGGGGCAACACACAGACTCCGCACCACAGTGTCCCCATCTCTCTGCACTCACGTCAGACGGTGCCCCCCTGTGTGCACAAGCATGCCCTGGAGGTGCCTAGAAGAACACCCAGGAGTCAGGGGCAGGATTCTCTGGGGAACTGGGCCTGAGTGGGGTGTCTGAAGAGGGGGCTCCCTCATTGTTAAAGTTTTGTTCAAGTGTGTCTCACTTTTATGATACAAGGGGGAAAAAAAACCCTATCTAAAAAGCAGCCTCTAACAAAAGGTCGTTTGGAGTCGGGGGTCAGGGTCCAGTCTGGAGGTTGCGTCACCCTGGGGTAAAGCACTCCCCTGTGACCTGACAGACCCCCACCCAAAGAGGCAGGTTGGGAAGGAACTTGGCTGGTGGTTCAGATCCACCCGGTGCCATCTTGGAAAGATGATGTGGGGCCTGCTTTTGAAACACTACCCAGCTCTCCGCTCTCCGCTGATGCCAGCAATTCAGGGGGGAGGGGGGAAGTTTGTTAGGGAAGGGGGTTTATGTTAGGTCCATGTCAAACAGATGGGGAGGCCTTCGCAGTGGGCAAGTGGCTGGCTGCAAGTTGGGCCCTCTAGGGCCGGGGCGGGACAGCCCTGCTTCCTGCCTGGGCATTCAGCTTCCCAGGGTGACCCACCAGCCCAGGCGCTGGGAGACCTCCGGTTTTGACCTGAGGGTGCAGGTTCTGATGAGGGCCAGCTGTGGGGCAGGTGGTGCAGGGCGCGCAGGCCGCACCCCGTGACATCAGGGGGCCTGCTGGTGGGCGGGCTGCCCCCTCCCTCAAGCACCGCCCTGTCTCTGACAGGCCATCAGCACAGAAGGGAAGTACTGGAAAAGCCGCATCGAGATCGTCATCAGGGAATATCACAAGTGGAGGACCTACTTCAAGAAGAGGGTATCTGCCGCTGCCCCGCAGGGGAGGCCAGGGCCTGATGGAGCCCCACGCCACGCCCTTGCCTTGGTGCCCCGCTGTGCCCTGAGCCGCAGCTTCTGCTCCCGGCAGCCCCCCTGCTCCCGGAGGGGTGTGGCCGAGGACCTGACCCACCCCCTCCAGGGCCTGAGGGGACCCCTTGTTGCTCTCCCTCCCCCAGCTACAGCAGCACAAGGATGAGGACCTGTCGAGCCTGGCTCAGGTGGGTGAGCCCCCCAGGTGGGAGAAGGCTTGCTGGGGGTGGGGACTGTGCCTCCGGCCAGAGAAGAGGCTGCTCCTTTCCTCTGGGAGAGCCGGAGGAAGGCCCCTACTTCCACCCCTGCACAAGCTGGAGCCCATGTTGCCCTCTTCTCCCCCCTCGTTCCCCCCCCCGCCCACCCCGAGGCAGGATGAAGACATGCTCTATTGGCACAGACATGGCGATGGCTGGAAGAGCCCGGTCCCCATGGAGGAGGAGCCCCTGCTGGACACGGACATGCTCATGTCTGAGTTCAGCGACACCCTCTTCTCCACGCTTTCTTCACACCAGCCCGCCGTCTGGCCCAACCCCCGGGAGATAGGTCAGTGACCCCCCACCAAGCTTACCACCCAGCACGTGGCCAGCCTTGGGGGACAGGAGCCCGCATGCCCACGGTGGGTGGGGGCTGCCAGCAGAGTCCCTCTGGCACGGTCACCTTGTGGCTGACTGCTGCCCTGGCTGTCTAAGGAGAGAAGCCTGCTCCCTGGGGTTCTCAGGTCGGCCCCAGGGAGGCCGTGCAGTGGCCGTGGGTCCTTGAAGGGTCCAATGACCTTTCTCCCCTGCCTCCAGAGGGCGGCCAAGGGCCACCTCGAAGCTGCACAAGGTAGACCCCCCAGGGGCTGCCCTGTGCAGGAGTGTGAGCAGGGCCCTGCTGTGGCCCGAGGAGGGACTAACTCACTCCCGTCTGTGTCTGCCCCGCAGCACACCTTGGAAACGCAGACATGATCCAGCCGGGGCTGATGCCGCTGCAGCCCAACCTGGACTTCATGGACACCTTCGAACCCTTCCCGGGTGAGCTGTGGGGCCAGGACCAGCCAGCCCAGCCCAGCCCAGCCCAGCCCAGCCCAGCCCAACCCAGGCCTTCCCTTCCCTGTTCGTTGCACGGTGGCTCAATGTCACGTGTTGCTACTCTCTGATGCAGGGCCAGGCCCCTCTCTCCCCTTACTGTGTCTGTCCCAGCCCGGGCGAGCAGTCTCCCCTGTGAGCAGCAGGGGGCGCTGGAGGCACAGCCAGCGCCCCACCCTTCACCCGACACACTGGCTTCCTGGGGGCGTGGTGGTGACAGCTGGGGTGCTCCCCACAAGGTCAGCAGTTCACAGCCACCCGCCACGCTAGCGGAAAAGGAGTCTCTGCGCCCCACAAGGGCGGCAGTTGCACCTGCTCTATAGGCATGATTCAGGAGAGTCACTGCGATTCAGTCAGTGCCATCCGTCTGTGGCGGTTGGTTCAGGGCTGCTTGGGTGTTTGGGCCTGGGCGCCTGTCAGAGCCCTGGCTGGCTGGCTCTGACCGAGGGGTGCCCGCCTCCTGCAGCACAGTGTCCGATGCTGTGGGCCAGAGGCGCTCACAGGCCGACTTGTCTTTCAGACCTCTTTTCTTCCAGCCGCTCCGTCTTTGGGTCCTTGCTGCCCGTGTCTGGCCCCCCCCCGGCCCCCGATGCCAGCAGCCCCCCAGCCCAGGTATGCAGCCCTTCCCGACCCTCCGTGTCACGTCCGCGAGGGTGTCAGGGAGTGCCCGCGCCAGCTCAGGGCATCCTAGCCAGAGAGGACCGCTGACCGTCTGTAGAACCAGTCTCTGTATTTCTTTGCCCTTTCCACTCTGCCCTCAGCAGCAGTGGATCCCAGGCCCTTGGGCTGCAGGCTGAGTGAGGCAGGGTCCCCTGGAGGGCCCAGTAACCTGGCACTGCCACCCTGCACCTGGCTCGGTGGACAGTCGATCCGGGTTGCCTTTCTGTAGAGAAGGCTGACACATGAGCTGTGCTAGAGCCCGGAGAACAGCTGTCGACCAGCCGCTTCTGCCCTGTAATGGAAGGATGGCAGGGGCCCAGGAGACCCGAGAAACCAGATAGTGCTGGCCGGCACCCAGCTGGTTGGTGGTCGGTTCCTGATGGGGACAGAGCCTGTGGGCACCCAGGGATCCTAGTGACAGGATTTGTCCCAGCGCCTGGCCCCTGTGGCGGGACTTGGCGTGTAGTCCCAGAAAGCAGAAGGCGTGTCTGACCCCAGTCTCTGTCCCTCTCCCCTTCTCAGGAAGACCTCCTACCCACACCTGCCCTCCCTACTGTGAACCTCACGGACAGCTTCCCTGTACCCCCCTCCACCACCTCTTCCTCCTCCTCTTCCTCCTCCTCCTCCTCTTCCTCGCTGGGCCCCTCAGAGCGGCACAGCTGTGACCATAGGCCTCCCACAGGCAGCCCCTTCATCCAGCCCACAGACTTTGGCCCCTCCGAGCCCCCGCTGAATGTGTCACAGCCTTACCTCCCTGTCTTCACCATGCCCCTCCTCTCTCCTAGTCCTGCCCCCCCAGCCTCCCCAGGGTTGCCCCTGCGTCCTCCTCCCACCCCTGCGCTGAGCCCCCCGGCACCCTCCACCTTCCTGCACACACAGAAGTTTGGAACCAGCAAGCCCCTCTCGGTTATCACCCACACGGCCTCCGCCACCCTCACCCACGACGCCTCTGCCACCACCTTCAGCCAGAGCCAGGGCCTGGTGATCACCACCTGCCCCCCGAGCCCCG
>PVJH01041002.1:0-15294 GCA_004026705.1 Nesogale talazaci
ACTCACCGGTCTCTCCCCATGCCCATGCCCCCCTCCCTCGCTCGCCCCCACCCTCCCACCCGATCAGCCTTTCTGGGCCTCTCTTCCTTCCCTGAGTGTCCAGGGCATTTCCTTCCAGGGGACAGCGCGAGACTGTGATGCCGTGTCCCTCAGTGTCCAGAGGGGGCTGCCGCTGCCACCGCCAGCACATTCAATCGGCCAAGGACCCCCTCCCCACCCCAGGAGCCCACGGTTGGGGGTGGGGCAGGGGATGAGGAAGGGCGCACCTCCTCAGAGAGCAGGAACTTCCCGAACTCCAGGTGATGCCGCTCCAGGATGGAGGAGCCGTGCAGCTTGGCCAGGGGGTTCTGGGACCTGTCGGGAGAGTTTTATGGAAGATGGAGGAAGGAAAAACTCATGAAGGAACCCATTGGTTAGGAGCCTCCGCAGCTGTGCAGAAAGGTGACCCCACCCCCAAGAGAGGTGGGACTTTTAAGGCCGGTTCTCTGGAACCTCCAGCAGCAGCGGCGTGGAGATTACAGATCGGCAGCTGCTAACCCAGAGGCCGGCAGTTTGAAATCACCAGCCGCTGCTCAGGATGAAAAGGAGGCTTTAGACATCCGTGTAAAGAGTGACTGTCTGGGAAACGCACAGCGGATCCCTGTCCTCTGGGATCGGCATCAACTAGATGGGGCAGACTCGGGGGCACTAAGCTTGGTGTTGGCTCCTGAAACTGCTCTGGGATAGAAATGGGGCCAGTCCATCCTCCCAGCCACCTCTCCTCCCTTTCCTCCACTCACCAACCTATCCTTCCTCCTGCCCTTCCTTTCAAGATTCCATGCAGGGCAGTTAAGCAACCTCCTGCCAACTTGTGAAGGGGTGGTGCCCAGCCTGTCAGTCAGTTTGCAACAGGATGACCTCATTTGGAGGTGCCGTGGGCACAAAGAGCTCGCTGGACACCAGACCCAGACTCCTGATGCCACACGGAGCTACATTGTTGGAGCAGAGTCCTGGAGCGGGAGGAGCCATGTGGAGACCCACACCAGCACTGAGATGCTTCCACCACCACTGGAGCCACAAGACCTTCCACCCACTGGCCTGTGACCTTCCTGCCTGTGACCTTTGGCAACAGCGCATGTGCTGCGTGAGTCTAAAGAGGAATTTATGGACTAGCATCTGACACGTGGGCTCATATCAGACTATGGACTTGATCTGGACTGGCCCAGGATGCTTTCTTGACATACAATTACTCCTTTATATAAAACTCTTTCTTCTATGCATATGAGTGTCTACGAATTTGTTTCTCTGGTCTACCCGGCTAACACACCCATCTAACCCACGGATCCATCGATCCATCCATTTACCTATCCTTCTGTCTATCCACTCATCCATCCACTCGTCATGGAGTCTTCCTCCTGCCCTCCCTTCCTTCTTAAATAGAACTTCCTGCTGCGGACTAGTGCTGACTCAGTGACGCCCTGGGAGTTTGTGGTGGTCATGTGCTTATGTTAATTTCATGATTGAGATGTAGGGGTGGAGTCTGGCCTGTTCATATGTAGATAGCCATTGAGTAGCCAATGAGGCCTCTGTGTGAGCATGGCTTTCTCCTGAGACTTCTGGGAAGTCTCGAGATATTTCCCTCGTGGAGATGAGAAGCTATCTCTCCAGCTGTTGGGAGTTGGTCTCAGACGCAACGAACTAAGGACCAGACAAGATGGCAGCGTCCACGGAGCTGGACGAGCCAGATTCGAGGCCACACGGCCTTGCCCTGATGAAACCAGACCTCTGAAGCTGGCGAAGCCACGTGGAGACCCCTGCCAGCACTGAGTTGCTTCTACTACCACTGGATGCTGTTGATGGACCCTGAGCCCTAGAAGCAAAGAGCCATGGGGAGACCCCTGCCAGTGCCGGGATTCTGCACCTACTGCCCTGTGACTTCGTGAGTCAGAGGGAGACTTGATAGACTGATATCAGGCATATGAGCTAATATCGGACTTATGACTTTGACTGGACTGGGCTGGGATGCTTTCTCAATGTCCCATTCCTCTTTATAAACCATTCCCTTATATCCATATGTGCATCTATGGATTTGTTTCTCTAGTCTACCCGGACTAACACAGAATTTCTGAGACTAACTGCTCACTGGAGTAGGAAGTCCAGTCTCTCTCCCACAGGGAAGCAGGGGGTCTCCAAGGGCAGACTTAGTGGATGACAGCCCGACGTGTGACTACGACCCCACCACGGCTCCCCTTTCACAGAGACGCCCTTCATGGGGTCTTGCACAAAACAAAGACAAACCATCCCAACTGAGGGAGACCACCAGCCTGATGGTGACCAAGGATTCCCAGCAACCCACTGATCACAGAACACGAGAAACAAGGGATCGATACTGGAACGACGGTCGGTGGCAGAGGGAGATGAGGGCCCAGGATTGAAGACTGGGAAAGCCCTCGGGGGGGGAGGGGGAGGTTGGGTTTAGTTCTGACGGACTGCGGTGCTGGGGCGTGACTCATGGCCATGCAACCCTGACACAGACACGGGGTTGTTTGTGGAAGCCACTGGACCGAGATCAGTGAGCCAGAACTTGCCTGGGTGGCCTGGGATAGGGTGTGGATGGACCACGTTTCTCTCTGGAATCAAAAACCCTGAGCTCACTGTCATCGGATGGGTGAGGAAGACCCCTGTGGGTTTCCTTCTGAGACTGTCACTCTTGATGGGTAGAAAAAGCCTCCTCTTGCTCCCGTGGATCCCTGGTGCCTTCAGACACCTGATCTTGTGGTTCGTGGCCACCATTTCTCTCTCTCTCTCTCTCTCTCTCTCTCTCTCTGTGTGTCTATTACCCTCATTCCGGTTCTTGGAGCTTCCAGCTTGGGCAAACCAAGCCCAGTTCCCTGCCATTGAGTTAATGACAACTCACTGTGTGGCAGGGGTAGAACTGCTCTGGGGGGAGTAGGGTGGGTGGGTGGCATGTTCTGAGCTGGGACTCTGTAGGGGAACAGTCACTCTGCTGCTCCCCTTACAGATCTCTGCTCCTCTCCATACCCCGCAGACGCGGTGTGCTGTGCCACAGGGGAATCAGAGGGCGTCCTGAGCCGGCCATATTTCCAGTGGTTGATTTCCCAGCAGCCCAAGCCCCTGCTTGCTCCCCTGCCCACCGCCCGTGCTCACAGCACCGCAAACCTTCACACGCCTCCCAGTCCAGCGTGCACTTGACTCTGGGCAGTGCTGGGAAACCCGGGGCCCAACCCTCCCCTCCCAGGGAGAGCGCACAGCCAGAGACCAGCATCCAGGGAGCCGGGTGGACAGAGGCAGAAAGACAGGGAAGGGACGTCCCCGCACCCCTGCCACTCCCTCAGTCTGCAGTCAGGCTGGCCTGGAGTGCCTGGACGTGACCTTCCCCTTTCAGCTCAGTGTGGAGAGTCATGCCTTCACTGCTCCGTCTGTGTCATGAGGACCTGCTGCCCAGTGGCCTGGATCAGTCAACCCTCCACCCCCACCCCCTGCCCCTGGGCTGGGAGTGGACCAGAGCCTCTCACGGGCAGGCCCTGGCATCCTCCCCCAGCACCTACTTCATCTGGTAGAGGTTGTTGGTGCCGCGATGGTCAATGTCATGACACAGGCCCGCTGTCACCATGGCAAAGGCCTCCAGGTCCGTGTAGTAGCTTTTCAGCTTGCCGGTCTGCGGGGGGCGGGGGGCAGGTGGTCCATGCTTTACCCTGGCCCCTGGGCCCCCCCATCTCCGGAGACCTCAGATGCCACCTGGTCACTGCCTGGGGGTGGGGGTGGGATGAGGGGGTACCCGTGCTAGGGACCCCTCTATGTGAAAGAGCCCGCTCCCCAACCCTCCGGGGCCAGGCACGTGGGGTGGGGGGGAGGCTTGGGCCCTTCCCCTCTGGTTACCAGGGGTCATGTGGACACTGCCAGGCCAGGGTTCATGCTGCCCCACTGCGGACAGTCCACGCTCCTGGGGACCGTGTCTGGGCCCCCTCACCCCCCTGCAGATGACCCGGGCTCCTGAGTAGCACGCCCTGCCCCCCCAAACCCGCAGCCCCCCGAAACCCTCCGTACACACCATGAGCAGCGTGAACATGGTCTGGGCCACGTTGAAGCCGTGGCGCCAGTTGTGGTAGGTGATCCTCCGATAGCCTTTGCTGATGGAGAATAGGAAGCGCACCAGGACCTGAGGGGGCGAGGGGGGAGGGGGGCGCAAGCTGAGAGCTGGCCCTCGCCTCACACGCCCACCAAGTCATCACATGGCCTCACAGGGCCACCAGCCCATTGCTCATCCCCCCCCCCCCCTCTCCGCTCTCCGTGGATTCACCAGCCGCCGCTGATGCCCAGTCCAGAGCGGGGAGTGCTGGTCGGCCTGGCACCCGCCGTGGGCAGGGGGCAGTGAGTGGAGGAGCTCAGGACCGCTTCACGGGTCATCAGGCCTCTGAGACCTCCATCCCGGCGTCCACCCACCTGGTGTCCAGGCGAGCACTGGGCAGGGGGCCCAGGGGACCTGGGAGCCTTCCTTTTCAACTGACACCGACGTGGTGTCCCAGCCCATAACGCGTGCCCACCCACCCAGCTTTGGGACAGCGAGGGGTCCACAGGGCCCTGCACCCCCTCCTCCCCTCTCTGGGTCCACGGCTGCCCTCCCCCTGTCTGCCCTACACCCTCCTGCCTCCTGACCACCATCTCTGTGGGAATGTGGCCCTTCTGACGGGACCTGGGAGATGTTAAGAAAGTAGGGTCATAAAAGTGGGTGAAGGGAGAGAGTGGTCAGTATGAGATATGAAGAAAATAATAATAATAATAATAATTTATAAATTATCAAGAGTTCTTGAGGGAGGGAAGGGTGGGGGGGGAAGGAGGGGGGAAATGAGGAACTGATACCAACGGCTCAAGCAGAAACAAAATGTTCTCTAAACAATGACACAATGTATGTACAAATGTGCTGGACCCCACGGATGAAGGGATGGACTGTGATAAGAGTTGAAAGAGCCCCCAGTAGAATGATTAAAAAAGAAGATAAAGTCAGTTTTAGACACTGATATTTGACCGGGGTGGAGGTGTGGGTGGCCCACCCCAAGGCTGGGGAGATAAGATGGCGCTGAAGGCCCAGAGGCTGCAGTGGGGGTGGGGCAGGGCAGGGAGCAGGATGGCCTGCGAGAGCCGTGGGTTGTGAAGGAATACGGAGCAAGGGGACCCTCTTACTGCGTCCACTGTGGGTTCTTCACAGCTCATGTCCTATGGAGGGGAAGGGGCTGCAGGGGGACAGGACTGTGGGTGGGGGGGCCCTTCCTGTCTGTGGGGTCTCTTGGGGGTTCTGCTGCATTCAGAACCGCAAGCATGACACATGCTTTCTGGTCCCGGGTTGGTCTGTTTCCTCCCCACTCCACCCCACGTCTCCCTTTTACCCAATGCTGGCCCTAATAATTACATTTCCTGCATTTTATCTCTACCAAACCATTCATTCATCCACCCACCTTCATCTATCCATGTACTCACCCATGCACCTAACCACCCACCTCCTCATGGTTACCGATTCACCCATCTACGCACCGTCAATTCTTTCATCTGCCCATCGATTTATCCACCCCTATCTAGTCACCCATTTCTTTATCCATCAGCTGCTCATCCATCCATCCATGCATGCATCCACCTATCCACCTGTCCATGCATCCATCCATCTCCCCACTCAAGCACTTACCCATCCACCCTCTCATCTGCTTCCCATCCATGCGTACATCCTCCACCCACCTATGAACCCACCAATATTTACCTCCCAACCTCCCATCTTCCATTCATCCACCTACTCTCCTTCCATCCACCCACTTACCAGTATTCACCCATCCACCCATATACACGCTCCTCCCACCAGCCACCCACCTATGCTCCTCCACATTTCACACATCCATTCATTTTTTTTTTAATTAAAAATAATTTTATTGGGGGCCATCCATTCATTTTTGTATCCATCTTTCCTTTCACATATCTTCCTACCACTATAAACACCTATTATCCATTCATCCATCCATCCATCCACCTACCCACTCATAATTCATCTATCCATCCATCCATGCATCCAAGCACCCATCCATCCAGCCATCCAGGCTTCCATCCATCCAAGCATCCATCCATCCATCCACCCGTTCAGCCGTCCATCCATCCATCCAATCATGTGTCCCAGGCACACATGGTGAGTCTATTCCACTTGCCTCCCTGTTCTGGACTCAGACGTCAACCAGGCAAAAGGTGGCCCCTGCCTGTCCCCGGGGAACGTTCAGTACAGGGGAACCCGTTACCCAGTTCCCGTGGGAAAGGACATTCCCTGCAGCGCCTCAACATGGGATTTGCATCTTTTTCAGAGTGTCCTTTCAGTCATTAAGTCACTCATGGACATTTTCATGCGTTTCTAGCCAATACGCCTAGCAGGATTTCACAGTCTTGCAGATGATCCATTTGGTGGATTAACTTCTGATGCTTTCTGCCCCCTTGAAACGTCCGAGCAATGGACTCAAGGAGATATCACTGCCGTTGGGGAAGCAGTGCCCCTGTGAGCACCTGAGACTAACTCCTTATGGAGTGAAAGCCTCGTCCTTTTCCTTAAGGAGACACAGGGCTGTTCATGTTGGAGACAGCGCTTGGGAGGTCAGCTCCACAGGCCAGCATCAGCTCGAGCCACCCCTCCGGGTGGACCTGGGGCACTGGATGAAGAAAGAGGTGTCCCCCAGAGAAGGGCACAGGCTCGGGCTCTCAGGCAGGGCAGAGAGCTTGCGGGGTGGGTGCACGCACTGTGAGTGTGAGCCCCATGCTCGGGACTGGAGGACTGGAACCCCATGTTGAGGGCCCACACTTAGGGTTCCCCAAAGCGGGACTCCCGACTGCCCCATGCACCATGGCTGGCACCGCCTCTTGGAATGACCTAGTGACTCACACAGGGCAGGGAAGAACTGTCCCTGAGGGTATCTGAGCTGGTCACTCATTACAGGAACCGAAAGCCTCTCTTTCTTCCAGGGAGCGGCTGGGGGAATTGAACTGTTGAGCTTTCGGTTCACAGTTCAGTGTGTAACCTACTCCTCCCCTGGGTCTGTCTATTGCTTGGCTGAAAATTGATCCTGGTTTAGAGGGTATATAAGGGCATAATCTTTGTGATAGGCAGGCTTGTTGTGACAGCATGGCCAAAGAAGATAGGTGGGCCTGTTGAGACGGCATGGCTAATAAACACATGTAAGACCAATTGAAGGGTGGAGATAGAAATGGCTTGGCGAGTCCTACATTTGTTCTCTTGTTCTTGGATCTTCCAACCAACCGGCTGCCTTGTTCGTCCTGTGCCTCGATCTCCAAGCGACACTACACATGGGACACCTAATCATGGACAGTGTTACTGTGAGTTGAGGTTCCTTCAAGCCCTGCTACTCCTGGAATATGCATCTCTTGAGCTGGGGACTGTTGGACTCTGTCATCCGGCCGACGGTTGGTGACCTGCTTTGCTGTCGGCTGCTTGTGGCCGGATAGCCTGAATTGCTTTACAGAGGATTCCTCGGCGGCCCTCAAGGCTCCAAGGACTGCCAGTCTACTAGCTGTCTCAGGCAATTGAGTTGCACTGAGTCATTTGTACTGCTTTATAGATGAGTTAGCTGTTTATTTCTTATGTTAGATATCTATCTATCTATCTATCTATCTATCTATATATAATTATTAGTGTCCTGGTTTTGTTTCTCTAAGGAACCCTATTTAGCACAGTCTTGCAGACCAGTAAGTCTCTCTCTCTCTCTCGCTCTGTGTTAATATGTCTTAAATTTTGTTCAACATTTTCTTCCTTTTCTGCTCAGGATCTCTGCAGCCGGGCACCATCCAGTGCTTCTGGTCTCTGGCTGTGGAGGTTGTGGTTGCAGGGCCTGGTCCTCTGGAGGCCTCTGATCCTATTTTCTCTGCTCCCTGTGAGGACACCCCCACAGGTGCACCCTAGATGGTCAGGTTCTTCCTGATCTTCCTTCTCTGATGCCTGTCTACATGATGGGACTTTGCAGCTCAGTGCTGAGGGCGAGGGGGTGCTCATCTCACATCTGAGGTGGCCTCGCCCAGCCCTGAATGGCAGCAAGCACCATCCCTGGGAGCCCCTGGGCGGGGCAGCAGTTAATGGGCTGGGTGGATACCCTGGAGGTCACCCCTAGGTGACTCAGAAGAAAGGTCTGGTGGTCTCTTCCCCCAAACTATCACTGAGAACCCCATGGAGAAGTTTCACTCCGGCACCCAGGGGTGGGGATGAGGGTGTCGTTGTCGGAAGCAACTCTGTGAGGTCTGGGTTTTTCGTCCCAGCAATCGAATCCTTTCAGACACCAGTCCCCTCCCTGTTGGCTCCCCTCTGGACCCTGTAAAGCCTGGTCTCAGGTGTGTCCTTGTCTACACCTATCCCACAGGCATCTCCAGTGATGTCCATCATGACCTCTCGCTCAAGGGGCGTCTTCTGCCCAGCCTGGGTTGGGAGTGGCAGCCCCGCTCTCCCTGGCCCCGCTCCCCAAGCCCCAAATCTGGCAGCTCTCAGACGCCTTGCTGTCCTCAGCCCCACATCCAGCGCTGCCACCCTGCCTGTGCTGTCTCTGCAGGATTCGTCTTACTCACCCAGGCCAGGCCAAGCCGGTGGGTGGCCCTGCCCTCTGCCTCCCTGTGTCCCTGCCCTCCCGCCCGCCTCACCTCCTGGGGGATCTGGAACTTGCGCACCACGCCCAGCTCATAGTACATCTGGATGCCGCACTTAACCAGCTCCAGCTCCGTGCACTCCAGGTCCGAGAAGTGGAACTCGTAGATGTCGAACTTGCTGGGCCCCGGAAGCTCTTCCCTCTGCGGAGTGGGGTGGCTGGCTGAGGAGGCAGAGGCCACCTCCCCCAACCCCAGTGCCTTCCCTGCCCCCCCCAGCCAGAGGCCACCGACCAGCTTCACACTCCTCCCCAGGACTACTGTTACCACTCCGCCCCCAGGCACCCTGGCCTCTGGGAGGGTCCGTGAGGGGTGGGGGTGGGCAGGATACTCACAGACCCTGTTTCTTCAGGTCACAAGCCCCCTTATCTCCCACCTGATGTTCCCTGCCAGGGGGCTCACCCATGTGGGCAGACAAAAGGACATGGCACAGGACACACGAAATCACACACTAAGGACATGCATGTGACAGGCACAGAAAGATGCTCCCGGCACACAGAGACAGCAACAGGGACACACCTGGGTACACAGGGGCAGTCAGTGCACATGCATGGTCACACACAGGGAAATCCAGACACACACGACATCGCAGGCCACAGGTGGGCACAGAGCACACGCATGACACCACAGCACACACATAACATTGCAGGTCATAGGCAGACACAGAGTACACACATGACAGTGCAGCACACACAACATCACAGCACACAAGTGGTCACAGAGCACACACATGACATCGCAACACATATGACATCGCGGCACATACATGACATGGCAACACACATATGACATCGCGGCACATACACATCACAGCACACAAGCAGACATAGAGCACACATATGACATCACAGGCCACAAGCAGACACAGAGCACACTCATGACATTGCAGCACACACACATGCCTCATCACCCACGTGCACATGGCAGATGAAACCAGAGAGCACGAGGACCCGCCCCATCCCACCCTGCTTTCTGCACTGACTCTGGGACATCAGTCACTGTCAGTTCTTGGTCAAGCATGCCACCACAGGTGGGTAAACCACAGCCGTGCCCCCCAGGGCCTAAGTGAGAGCCCTGTCTTCTGAAGTGCAGCCCCCACAGCCCATTCCCTCCATGCCCTGGAGCCTTGAAGGAGGCTGCATCACTCCTGGGGGTTCAGGCCCTGCAGAGTCTCAAACATGACCAATTTTAGCTCAAAGACAATGTGAAGCCTTGTACTGGTCAAAGCTCCTTTCCCCGAGACCCACAGACACGGAGGTTCGGGCTGAAGCAGGAGGACAGCTGGGCCTGCTGACGTGACCCAGTGTCTGTAGGGCCCGGTGATGTGCTCTGCAAGACGCACCACAGAGAACCGTGCACAGGCACCCGCACACACGTGCACGCCCCTGCACGCATGTGCACACACACAAACACTGGGCGCTGCAGGCACCTGGTGACTTCTTTCCCAGGGCAAACACAGGTGGACACTTAGTCCACGTTTTGTGCCCCTCCTGCCCTGCCCCCCCAAACTCAAGGACTTCAGAGCTGGAACAATCAAGTCCCCAAAGAGGTGCCCTCAGCAGTGCGGACCTCCAGTTAATTCTCTCGTTGGAGAGACACATACTTGACACCATTCAGCAGGGTTCAGTGGACGTGGAGACCACACACACACACACACACACACACACACACACACACACGATGACTCTATAAGCTCAAAGCACACTCTGGTCTCCTGAGGATGCTTTGGTCACCACCACCACCCCCCCCGCCCCCGCCCAGTGTCCAGCCCGGGCGTGTCGAGAGCGTTCACCCTGCCCCCGAGGGCCCTCAGCGTCTCACCAGGATGCTCTCCAGTTCCTCCTCCTCACAGTCGGCAGGCTCCTTCCCCAGGCGCTGTCTTGTGGGCTGGCAGAGAGCCACGTGTGCCATCAGGGCCCCCGCCAGGGGCGTGTCCTCCACGCGCTCCCTCCGTCCTCCAGGAGGGCGAGGTGGGCTCCGCTCACAGCGCTGCCTCTGAACCTGACCCTGACTCACCGCTCCTCTCCCCACCCTGGCCCGTCAGCGGCCCCAAGCACCTCTGGGCTCCAGCACCCCCTCTGATGGGTGCTGGGAGTCTCCTGGAAGAATCTAGGAGTCTGGCGTCCTTGGAGGGCCAGAGTTAGCGAGTGGGCCCTGTGGGGACCCTGGGGTGCTCACACGAGGTGTCCCTAACACTTCCATGCTGGGACGGCTTCGTCTGATTCCTCCGTCCCCAGAGGAGGTTCTCTGACCCAAAGCCTCCCTGGGCAGCTCCCCAGGGAGGTGGGTCACAGCCGGGCCACTGAGGACAGTCCCCCCAGAGCCTCTGGCTCCCTGCCTGCTCCTGTCTCCTGGGCCCAAGGTGCTCAAAGAGGGGCTGACAGAGTGCTCGCCGTGCCCCACCACAGAGAGAGGCAGCAAGGAAGGCATGAGAAAGAATTCATGCGGGTCGGACAGAAGACATGCAGGGCGCCGTCTGACCCCAGGGGAGTGTCCTAGCTGCCCGGGGGACCCTGTGGGGCGGGGCGGGGGCGTACCAGGACCTCCTGGATCTCCTCCTTGTCGCACCTCACGTGGTACAGGACCATGTCCTGGGCAATGTCCTTGCGGTTCTCCAGCTTGTTCATCTTGTCGTAGGTGTCGGGGTTCAGCACCGACCAGCCCAGGAACTGCGTCAGGGACTGGGAGGAGGCAAACGGGGACATGTGCCTCGACTGCGCTGGCCGCCTGCTGCCTGCCCGGCCCAGTGCGTGGGAAGGTCACTCTGAACACAGTCCCCCTGGTGCCTCCCGGGTTCTCTCTGGCCCCCACGCTCCCCGGGCCTCCCGCTGGGCCAGGTGGCTCATGGGAAGGTAGGGAGGGGTCTGCCGTGCCCCCCAACACCACCACCCATGCAGGAGGTCACCACCACACGGCGCTGCGGACAGGCTTTACCTCCATGAGAACTTCATCCTGCTCGTCAAAGGGCTTCCCGTCCTTCCTGTTGTAGAAGGTGGCCACCCCCACGATCTCCTCCTTCTTGTTGACGATGGGCATGGACAGGACATTCTTGATGGTCCAGCCCGAGTCGTCCAGGGGGCCCTCCTGCAGGGACAGGCGTCAGAGACAGCCCCTGGCCAGGGCTTCTCCCCCAAAGAGGGGGGACTCCTTAGACGCCTCTTGTCAATGCCAACGGGGACAGATGATTGGGCGATCTCTCCTGACTCTTCATGCCCTCCTGGCAGGTGAGATTTCCCTGCGGACGTTCTGGACGTGGCTGCTTCATTGGGTGGGGAGGCTCCCATCTGGGCCAGCTCCGTGGACGTGTGAGCTGGATGGACAGACCCTGCCTGTGCTTGACCTACTTGTTGCTGCCCGGGACTTCGTCGTGGTGCAGGGATAGGGGTGGGGGGTGGGGATGAGGGACTGGAATATTCATCTGGCAGTGGGCCCCAACGATTACGGGGAGGAGAGGGCCAGCTTCTCAAGGAGGCCCTCGGAGGCCCACACTCACACACGGCTCCAGGGGACCCACTCCCGTCCCCAGGAAAGAGCTTGCCCCCATCACATGGCCATATGCCCCTAGATAAACATACGTCTGTCAGATTGGTATGTTCCATGGGTGGGGCTCAGTCTGTGGTCTGGCCCAGCCAGATTCAGCTAGGGTCTGCTGAGTCCCCAAATCAAGAAGGGCTGTGACCCAGCCCAGACCAGCTAATCTCTACAGTCAAGACCATGACTTGACCCAGACCATGACTTGACAGCCACGACCCAGCCAAGCTTAGCGAAGCCCCATATCCAAGATCAGCCCTGACCCAGCCAGACCCAGCCTAGACCAGTGGAGCGCCATAGCCATGATCATCCATGACCCAGACAAGCTTAGGTAAGCCCCCCATGGCCAAGATCAGCCATGGCCCAGCCAGACCCAGCCCAGCCCAGCTGAGCTCCACAATCAAGATCCACCAAGCTCAGCCAAGCCCCAAACAGGCCGGTGGATGGGGGTGGGGGGGACAGTCTTACTACTGGGGAGGTGGCCACACCTTAGGCTAACCACTTGAGACCAGACCCTCGCAGCTGAAGTCCTTGCACTTTGTTGTTAGTCACAGGAATTCTGTGCTTGTTCTTGGGCTGCAAGCGCTATTCCAGGCCCCACCCCCTCCGTTTCCAACCCCAGAGATGGACACGGCGTATACCTGAAATTTAAACATCTCGTCGGCAGCGGCGTTCATGATGTTACAGATCTGGAAGGGGCGCACAGAGGCCATCTCAGGGGACGCAGTCGCTGGGAGGGAGACACTAGGGTGGGCTGGGGAGGGGCGGGCGTGAGGCAGGGGGTCAGGGAGAGGCCCTCGGCAGAACTCACAAAGCCACTTTCTGCCACATAGGTTGGAAGGCCGCTGGCCAGGGCCCAGTGGTCGGCCGGGGGTGTCCTGGGGAGAGAAGGGGCAGATGGAGCAGACACTCAGGGGGTTAGGTGTGCACTAGGGGTGTGTGTGTGTGTGTGTGTGTGTGTGTGTGTGTGTGTGTATGTGTGCTTTGTGACAAGTCCCCGTGCTGAGCTCCGGGGGTAGCCAGGCAGGAGAGTTGTGGGTGGAAAGGACAGGGCTGGTGGACAGTGGGGGTCCTGAGGAGAAGCAGCAGCCAGAGGATGTTGGGGGCATCTGAGCAACTGCCCCCTTCCACCTCAGGACTGCCCAGGCTGACTCTCCTTGGTCCCACCTGGCTATGTGCCTGCCCTCTGAGGTCTGTGGACCCCTGTCCTGTGGGCTAGGTCTGCCCTGTGGGGCCTGCAGGATGGAGCTCTGACCTGCTGACATGGGCTGGGAAGGGCTGGTTACCTTTCTCAGTGTCCCGAGGACTGGTCTCCTGCCCCGCCCTCCACCAGCTGTGCTGTGCTCCCCCCACCCCCACCGACTCCCACCCCCCACCAGGTCTTCCCCCTCCTCCTGGCAGCTCTAGGTAGGCATGAAGGCTGAGCCCCCTGCCCCCTCCATCTCTGCAGCCTCTCATCCAAGAACTCAGAGGCAGCACTCCCCGGGGCTGATCCCCTGAGAGACTTGGCGGGAGCCTGGCCACTTACGGGATGACTTTGATGTCCTCCTTCCCGTGGAGAATGTAGTCAATGACTTTGTAGAACACGATTTCCTGAGAGGATGCACAACGGAGGTCAAGAGGGTTCGGATGGGGGAACCCTTCCGCCCACCCAGGAGCACCATCGCAGTTCTCCGAGACACACACACACACACACACACACACACACACACACACACACACACATGAGTTTCAACACGGAGAGATGTCTGTTACCTGGGGACCAGCAGGGCCAGTGTCTGAGATACAGGCTGGCTGACAGGGGACTGTCCACCACCTTGCCCCACTCTCAGATCTTCCCCCCGCCCCCAGCCAGAGGTTGAGCCTGGCCGGGCCTCCCCATCCCTAGAGCTGGAGCCAAGGGGTCCGGTGTCCCGCTGGCCCAGGGTCTGCCCCACTGGACTCACCCGGCCGTCGGGTGTGCGGGGCCCAGAGTACGGCTGGGCCTCCCCCATCAGCACAGGCCACACGTCGAAGAATTCCTGGGTGGCAGAGGAGGGCAGAGAGGGTGGTTGGTGCTGCCTGGGATCTGGGTGAGGTGGGCGAGGACCCCCACCCCTGAGGACACGTTGGCCCCCACCTTCTCCTTGGTCATGTCCAGGAGGCCCACAGAGTACCGGTCGCAGTTCAGGTAGGCCCGCACAGTGTAGAAGGCCTTGTGGAACTGCCGCTCGATGTCTGTCAGCTCTTCAAATACCTTGTTGGCTGACCACAGCAGCACCTGGGGGGACAGGGCAGGGGGCACACCTTGGGCACACCTGTCCGACCTGCTGGACCCAGGAAAGGGGGCCCTGCTGGGCCTGGTTGTGGCCTTAGGAGCCTCCAGCACTGGGTGCCGCCCACAGTTCTGACCCAGACGTCCCTGAAACTCCTGGGGCAGTGAGGACAGCAGGCTGGGGCTGCCAGCTTGGCACCTGGGGGAGGTATGAGTGAAGGTCCGCCAGGAACTTGGATGGTAAAGATCCGCCCACGTAGCCCCCACTGACCAGCCGTGCTCATCTGAGCTGCTGGTGTCCCACGGACCAGGCCACGTTGGGGGCTCGTGCAAGAGTCTGACAGGGACCGTTGCTGACTGCCCCCTGCCCTCCTGCGACATCACTGACTCTGACAGCTGGCCAGGGTTGGGGCCTTCTCCTGGAGCTCCCAGCACCCCTCGACATGGGAACCCTGGTTTCCTGGTTTGCAGATCACCCACTGCCCGAATGCTGGCTCACACCTGGGTCTTCCACGGTGTCCCGTGCCCCAGCACAGGGTGCTGCCCCCACACCTTGACCTTGGCCTCTACTGTGTTTTCCTCTCTCATCAGCCCCTCTCCGAGTCCAGAAGACACTCCCGTGCCCACACTCCATGCCCCTCTCTGCAGGCCAGGGTGAGTCCTCCTGCTCCTACCACCTTCACACAAGGCCCCTGTCTGTGCCCTCCAGGCTACCCCCGTGGGGAGGGTGGAGTCTATGTTGGACATGCCCACGGCCAGCCCTCATGGCGCAGGATGGCTTTGGCCTCTGACTTCTGGTCTGCTCCCCCGTGCCAGGGTCCTGGGAGAGCTTAGTACCCTGG
>PVJH01041003.1:0-15300 GCA_004026705.1 Nesogale talazaci
CCCCTCCTTGCTCACTAGCCCCCTTCCTTCCCTTCTCCCTTCTGCAGCTCGCCCCCATCACCCCGTGTTCCTCTACTCTGAATCTTCCTTCCCTCAACTCCCCCAGCTCTGACTCTGCTGTCTGGAAGCGAGGTTGTGGGTAGACAGTTTCTGCCTCCCTGGAGAAGCACACAGGGGCCTTCCCAGGGCCCAATTGGGGACTGTGGAGAGCCTGGGGTCAGACACATTGGCCTCCCACTCCAACAGGGCCAGGTCCACCCCAAGAGAACCAGGGTGTCGGGCCTGAGAACCCACTCTGGGAAATGGGGCTCAACTCTTTCTTCTAGGGCCCCAGAAGCCCGGGAGTCCCACAACAGGGACTCAGGCCACCCTGGACTTGGGGACAGGGGAAAAGGTCCAACCCATGGGTCACACACTGAGGAGCTGTGGACCAGGCATGCGGGTGCCATCTCGAGGTTGGAGGTTCAGATCCACCAGTCACTCCATGGGAGAAAGATGAGGCAGTCTACTCTCGTTATGACTGACCTTCTCAGAAACACTGCCTCATCATGTGGGGATGAGCTGGCTGGCAGTGATCTTGTGTGTCTGGGTGTGAGCTTCCATGGCCACCCTGCGAACCCATCTTGAGGGGGCAAGAAGCCCAGGGGCACGGTGGGCCCCTGCTAGCCATCCACTGAAAGCCTGGTAGCTTGAGTCCCCCAGCAACTCCACAGGAGAAATATGGGGTGATCTGCCCCATAACAATTCCCCGCCCACCCTGCACGCCCAATGCGGCACCTCCACTTTGTGACCCGGGGTCACTGTGAGTCAAAGCTGATTCAGTGGCAGCCAGCAGCGACACCCCCTCTGCTTGTCAAAGACGAGGGACTGCCGTGCCTTCTGGTCTTCGCATGTCTATCACAGAGCTGTAGAGGAGTTCCCAACTTGCGGGAAAGTAGCCCCTGGTGCAGCAGGTCTAGGACAGAGGACGGGGGAGGCTCAGAGGCCCTCGGGAAACCCAGCATCTCTCTGTTGGCCATGGACGGGTCTCTAAGTCTCCTAGACCCATCGTCTTTGCCTAACGCGAGTACAGGCCCAGTGTCCTCCCCCCACTCCCCACCATCTGTCCATCTGTCCCCGGCTGCTGGGTCCTTGCTAGAGGGCAGCTGAGGGGTTGCAGTAAGCCAGGCCGTGCTGACCGTGAGTCTCCATTAGGAAGTGGCCCCACGGAGTGAGCGTCAGCTCACCGCAGTGGGCGAGGACAGCCAGACACCCCATCAACGTTTGCCGAGTGACTGTCCATTCCCGTGATGTCGCCCTGACTCCTTTGTTCAAGATCAGGGGATGTGGCTTGTGCAGGCTGTTTTCTGAGCTCTCCTTTCTCCTCTGGGGTCCTGTGTGCCTCTCCTCTCACAGTGCCTTGTGGCTTTGGATGCCGGGGTGTCGTCACCTGTCCTGAGGTCATTGGCACTTGGTTCTTTTTTGTGGGACTCCTGTTGGCTTTTCTGAAATGTCACTTCTTGGATAAACTTTAAATTCGCTCGGTTGATCTGCGGTAGGGCTCTGCAGAATTTGTGATTGGGAGGGCCTTGCACCTATGAATGGATTTGGAAATATTGGCCTATTCACAGAATCAACTAGGCCTTCCAGTCCAGGAAGATGGGATGTCTTTCTATTCGTCCGGGTCTCACTTGGTGTCAAGGAAGGATCTACACATGGTGGGTAGACTTTCGTGCCTAAGTATTGCATTATTTTGGTTCCATTGAAATGCACAATTTCAGCGTGCACTAGTTCACTGTTGCTGTGCAGGAAAGCAATTGATTTTCTATGTATAATAACACTACTTCCTCATGTTCTTGGTGAAAACTGATGGAGCAACTTTGGTTTCGATTTAACAGGTACCAAGTGCCTGGTCCAGAGACGCCGGCTACATTTTGCAGGGTGTATCCAAAGCAACGGACTGTCTGTTTTGATGGTGAGCCAGGGGAAAGTTTGGTTTTCTGTTCCCTCACTGATACGCATTTTCTTTCATGCATTGATTGTAATTCCTGTGTGGTAACATCACCCCTCCCACATCCACCCCGGGTCTCGTACTCCCATCCCTCCCCCTCCCCCCACACTTCTGAACGTGGTCCTTGGGTCCACGCTGACCTTCGCCTCTGAAGTGTTTGGCAATTCTTGGGTGTGTGGACCTCCTCTGCACGGTTGCTCTGCATATGGGCCGTCCATGGTGTGGCTGGAAATTGACCCAAGGCGTGAGTTCATTTCCAGGCTTGAAGGATCTTAAAGGCCATCATCTCAGGGGTCCCTCTGGTCTACCTGGCCAGTCAGCCTTACACTGCATCCACATCCCCTGACACCGTCTCCAAGAACTTCTGGTGTGATCCTGTTCCAAGCAGCTGGCAGCGGTCGCCGGGCATCATCTGTTCCATCCGGTCTCAGCCTTGTGGACACGGATGTTGTCCATGTGGCTCATTACCGTACTGGAGCACAGACTTTCGAACATGAATTTGTTTTCCATAATCACAGGATGATTTGTATAATGGGCAGATGCCTGACACATTCTGGGTTGGAGACCTCTTGGTGTCGACCCTTGCAATGCCTGCCTTTAGAATCGTTTGAGTGTCTGATTGAGCAGACGAGGACATCCTGCGTGATGCTGGGGCGGGGAGGGGCGGGGCAGGTGGGAAGCTGAGAGGAGACATCCATCTCATGAGAGGAGGCCCAGCTCCTCACAGTTGGGAACGATGCCAGGGAGGAGTTTTTGGCAGATACTTTATAGACACTGTATCGTGAAGCCGTATTGGGGTTTCTCAGACACAGTTTCCGCGTGGAGGCAGGATCTTTCTCCTTCAACTTGCCGACATGGCCAGCCTCTGTCGATGTCCACATGCTGAGTCAAGCCTTGCTCACCTGGAAGCCACCCTCCCGGGCTGCTGTGTCGGCATCTCTCTGTGCCTCCTGGGATTCTGACTGCCAAGACGAGGACGGGGATCTTTGTAGCTGTGTTCTTGAGAGAGATTGGCGTGCCGTTCATGTCTCTTAAAATGGCTTCATGGGATTTCGGTCCTAGGGCAATCCCGACCCCATGAGATGATGTCGGACCCCTGTTCACATGTCTTGTTCTGGGGCCAGCTTCCTCTGACGTTGATCTGACCACCTCAGCCTCCTTTGACTTTGTGTGGCCATGCTGTGTCTTCCGGTCATGTCACTAGGAATCCAGTAGGGCACGGAGATCAGCAGTGCATCCCTGTGGACGTCAAGCCGTCCTCACCAGGTGTCCTCGGGGTCCCAAGCTCTCCGACCCTGGGTGATTTTATGCCCAGGAGTAAAGTGCCGTCCAGCAGTCCCAAGCCAGACTCAGGATGATCACTGAAGGTGATGGGCAGCTGTGTCTCGGCGATCTCTGTCACTCAGCCTCTGGAAGACTTAGGCCACTCACATGGAAAGCGGCGATTATGGGTCTCGGGTGCTGGTGGCACCATGGTGAAGTGCTTGGCTGGGGCTGGTGGTTCGATACCACCCAGTGAATCCGTGGAAGAGAAACCCGTGGACTGGTTTCTGTTTGGAAACCACCTAGAAAATGCTATGGGACCATTCCAGGTGTCACTGGGGTGGCCGTGAGCCAGAGGCCACTGGACAGCAGCGGCAGCACAGACATCATTGAAGTCAATGTCTGCCCTGTGATATCAAAAGAAGCCAGCTTCTGATACATACATCACGGGTTCAATAGGCGCAGTTTATAATAGTAATAAATTATTGTTTATTATGGTAAAGTTATAGAGAACATGAGACAGAGAGAAATCATAAGAGTCAGACATATCACATCAGGGTAGCATGCTCACCTCTGCAGATGGGGCCGTCCACGTGGCAAGACAGGGCGTGGGGGAAGGGATTCCATGAGGGAGAGGAGCCGAGAGCATCTGGTGCTCGGGGGCTTGAGAGAGGCAGGAGAGAGAGGAGGAGGAGAGAGAGCCTCTAGCTTATGTTCAATCCTTATATGCCCTTTGGAGCCATGCCAGGCCCCTGATTATGGTAAGGACATACGTCACAGGAAGGGGTTGTGCCATATGCATGTGTTATCAGGGTCCCATGTGACAAGAGCAGACCCCAGACTCCTGGATGTGGCTACACAGGTTACACTAGAGATCATGAACATCAGCATGTGAATCCGCCCACAGGTTTCAAGGGAAGCCAACCATCATCCTACCAGCAGGGGAGCCAGCTCTGCTGTGAGACACACAAAGGCCTCAGGTAACTGGGAGCTTCAGGGAGAACAGCTAACTTAACCTCCACGCCAAATGCTGGTAAACAGTTTGCTTGATATTTTGTGTACATAATTGTGGAAAAGTCCTGTCTTCCCCACACTGCGTGCAGCCACATTCTTTTCAGTGCCTCTGTCTTTGGAGACAGCAGCGCAGTGTATCTGAAGGTGAACTCAGAGCAGTTAAAAATGTACTTCAGAAATTCAAGGGGAGCCACTCGATATGAAATACGAAGGTGCCCTGCATAGAGGAAGAAAGGAGACATGCTGCAATTGTACAAGGGACTCGTCTTAAACCAGGGGAGGCCAGCAGTCGGGCGGGGAGAGTCAACATGGACATTGTCCAGGCTCTCTGGGGAGGTCCCTGGTCAGGGTTTGGGGGGAGGGGGGGGAGAGCATGTTGCAGTCAGAGTGTGCACGGGGCTGGGGGTCTGCTGTGTTCTCCAAACAGGCATAGACTGAGGTTCACTCCATGGCCTCTCAGGACACAAGGTCCTTCCTGTCCCGCCCTTCATGGGCCACCTGGCCCAAAGCTTGACCATCACGATGAACAAGACACCCGGCAGGCTGAGTTGGGTTTGAGAGGCTCAAGCAAAGAGAGATACAGTGTTCAGCCCGCCACGCACATATGCAGAAGGGCTGGGTTCCCAGCCCCATCCTTTGCTGGACATGGAGGCCTTTATGACCAGGGAAGACCTCAGAACGCCAGTCGTGGTCCTGTGAGTTCAGCCCACCCAGCCATCCACTCTAAGAATGTCCAGATCTGGGCCTCGGGGTCCCCTGTACCCTCGAGAGGAACACAGGTGCCGGCTGCATCTGAGAACCACTGGCCTAGCCAGACCTCTGCGCACAAGAGGGGTTTAAGGCTCAGAGGACTACACCATTTCCAAGGGACTGAGAGCCTGCTTCCCACCCCTCAACCACCCCCACCTCCCAGGGAGCAGCTGGCTTCACCTGTCCCCATGTTCAGCATGTCCTTGCTGCTGTCATTCCCTGTCTGGGGCCCAGCCTTCCAGCCCTCAGGTCCTTCCCGGCTCATGTTGACCCGCTGCCAGGCCTGTAAGACTGCCCAAAAGACCACGGGAGCAGACAGCCTCACGTGTCCTCTGAGGATCGGCTGGTGGCTTTGAACCACCGACGTGAAGGTCTGCAACCCAGCACTGACCTGATGTCACCCATCTCTGGGGTCACTCTGCCGGGACCCAGGGGTCTTCACTGACCTACTGCCAGACCAGGCCCTTCCTCCTGGTCTCTGTGAGTCTGTCCACCTTGCGTGACCCTGCCAGTGTTTGAAAGAGCTGCCAGTCTCACGGGCACCCAGGACAACACACGGATAGGCTGGATACTTGAAGAAGAGTAGGTGCATTCTCTCTCTCTCTCTCCTCTCTCCTCTCCCTCTCCCTCTGTGTGTGTGTCATATACACACACGTGTGTACGCTCATATATATTAAGCTTCGCTGTAAATACAGTCATTAAACTTCATGTCATTAAACACAGCCTTAACATTGCCATTCCCCTTTAATGTATCAATCAGTCTTGTTTTCTTCTTCTCCTGCAAAGTAAACAGCTTTTTCAAACTCCCACATGATGTTGGCTGTGGTGACAGCCCACACGCTGGTGGTGACAGGCAGGGGCTCACTGACTTCACCGCTCACAGAGGCCCAGCATCCACAGAGGGAGCCCCTCCAAGTAGAGCCTGAGGGGGAGCTCCCGGTCCCCCCCCCATGTTAACAGGATAGACAGGGGCAGCGGAGAGGGCAGGCTGGCCCAAGGTCACAGGACTGATGCAGGACCCCAAGGCAAGCTGGTCACTCTCCAGAGGGAGCTGATCCTTGACACAGATGTGGCTACTTTTGGAGGGCTTCAGCTAGCCATTGCTGTCCCTGATGGCCTGGCCCTGCCAGCTGCCTCTGTCAGTCAGAAGACACCAGAAAGGACCCCTGGCTACCTTCAGAACCTCAAGTTCCCTTCAGAACAAGCAGCAGGCTCCTCAGCTGGCCCCAAATGCAAATCCACCCATCACTCCTCAGGCTCAGGAGACAGGGCCATCCCTGCCCAGGATCACGAGAACCATGCAGCCAATCTCATCCTGACCCTTGGCTCAGCTGGTCAGCATCTGCTCTGAAGGTCCAGGGACTGGGTTTCAAACTGCACCCTGACCCTCGGCCCTCAGGAGCACCCATGCTTAAGCAATGGAGCAATTGCTAGCAGAAAGGCCAGTGAAACACCCCCCACACACACACACACCTTGGAAGAGAAACCTGCCCACACCCCACACACCCCTCCTAGACAGCCCTCTGAGCAGTCCCACCGTGCCCATGTGGGATCCCAGAAGGCACAGCCAACCTGCCACCCTGCTCAGAGACAGCAACACTAGACCTTCAGGACTCACCCAACATCCCAGCAGGCAGCTGGGTCCTCAGGGGAGGGAGCACTTGCACCGTGTACAGGGTCAGGACAGAGAGACAGCAAGAGTCCACATGCTGCCCCTGGGGCTGGGACCATGATGTCCAGAGGGCTCGGGAAGGGTCAAGAGTGGCAGGACTGGGAGCAGCTATAGCCCACGTGATGTCTGGAGCCTGGGAAGAGGCAGGAGGCCCCAGGAGGGGTGAGGACGGTGGGGGAGGCTCCATGGAACGTGCTGAGCTTGTGACCAGAAGGCTGGGGTTTGACAATGTCTGGGGCCTCTGAGGGAGAAGGCTTGTCTGAGGTCAGTTCTCAGACAGGTAGCAGCTTGGAGCCTCTAGCAGACGTTCCCCTCTGCCCCACAAGGCTGCTAAGAGCATACTCAGGCCCCCGAAAGACATGATGACCAGAGGGTCCGAGACTGCCCACTTCACAGGTGACCCGACTGACGCAGAGGTGCTGAGAGGCACTTGGCCCACCCTCCTGACCACAGGTGACCACAGGCCATGGTCTGCCTCCTGCTCACCCCGGGCCTCAGGGAGGCTTGCCCTGCCCCACCTGTGCCAACTCCACCGCACCGGCAGAAGGGATGCCACACGGGGGGGCCCACGCCCTGCACTCACCCCAGGCGCCCGGCAGAGAATCAACACGCCCGGATGGCAGTCGTGGTGGAGCTGAAAGGCCCGTGGGAGCCGGGAGGATGGGCAGACATGTGCTGGGAGCACTCTGGCCCAAAGGCTCCTTAGAGGTAAGAAGGACAAGGTTTTGTCTCCGATCAATTGGGCACGTGATCAGGAGAGACAAGTTCTGGGAGGAGGACACCAGGCTTTGGCCAAGTCCAAGGGCGGTGAGAAGAAGCTGACCGTCAGCGGGACGGGCAGCACCGTGGTTGCAGCCACAGCTCACAGGCATCAGGGAGTGCCAGGAAGGTACAGGATGGGCCAAGTACCTCGGTCACTGTGGGGCAGGCCTCGACACTGGTCACGTCACCATCTCAGAGCTCCTGGTGATTCGATCTTTGGGCCTGTGTCTTGGAAGGGATAGGAGAGTGAAGTCTGGTGGGACACAGGGTCTGGGTTCGCTGCGGCCCACCTGCTGCTGCTTCCCTCTCTCACACAACACCTGGCTGCCCACTTCCCGCTGCACTGGAACCCTCCTGTCCTTCACCTTGGTGGGGACTCAGGGAGGCCCAGGGCCCAGCACCCTGTCAGCAAGTGAGGGCCACACACTCACAAGGGTCTACATTGACCACAAGACTCCCTGCAGCTGCACCACCAAGCAGCAGATGAAAGGCAGCAGGGCAGGTGTTCAGATGGACAGACAGACAGGGGCAATGGCTTAGTGGGGAGGGTGGGGACAACTCTTCTTGCCCCACCTTCCTCGATTTTCCTCCCTGGCCAGTGCACCTCAGATGCTGAGGAGGGGGCATGGGGAGCTTTCTGACCAAGAAAGACTAGGAGGAAAGATCTGGCTGTCCACTTCCAAAAGACCAGCTGGTGAAAACCTGTCGGGTCAACAAGTCCAACCCTTACCCAATCCTGAGATAACCCGGGACCCAATGACATCCCTCCTCTTAGTGCAGGACGTCATCCCCGTTGGGGGGTGGGGGGGTGGGGGGGAGAAACAGGATGACCATGTACAACAGCAACAGGACCAGGAGACAGAGAAGGCTGACTGAGAGTCCAGGGACCGTGTACAACCCCACCCACATGCTGCAAAGGGGACCTTCTAAGGTGGGTTCAGGGGGAGAAGATACAAGAGGGTGGGAGAGCTCAGGCTATGTCCCTCCTATCTGATGATGGATAAGCTTTAAGGCCAGGGAACTTTTCCAGCTTCAGCCCCAGCCTAGGGAGCAGAACACCACGGCTGACTGGGGTGACTGGCCAGCTCCTTGGGGGTCATCTCGATGTCGTGGGGCTCAGGAGACATGGTGGGCTTCAATTTAGTGGTCAGGCACCATGGGCCCGTGTGAACATTGAGAGGTCTGGCCCAGTGCTGCCACCATAGCTGCTATTTTAACCATCTTTGTGTGGTGGTGGGGGGCGGGCAGAATAGGAGAGGCCTGGGCAGCAGAAGTAGACTCATTCCGTCTTGCAAGAATAGTGGGCGCCCCATGCATGCCCTCTCCACTCGTAGATGCTCCCGGGGACCAGGCTGTTGGCTGCTGAGGCTGCCTCCAGCCACATGTCCCTGCCTCCACCTGGCTCAGCCCCCAGAGAGACTCTGCGATTTAGCAAACTCGGCCTGATCCTGGGATCACAGGGAGCTGGACGCCATCCAAGAAGACTTCCTCTCAGGGGCCACGTCCACCCTGTCCACTCAAAAAGGACAGTGGAACTGTCTCGGACACGTTGACAAGGCCTTGCAGGACCCGCACCCTTCCTGTCAAGGATCGCTTTCTTCTGACTCCCTCCCCACACACCCTGTCACGCTTGCACGGGGTCTCCATCGCCAACTTGCCTTTTCCTGCCTTTCACGTGGTCAGGGGTTTGCCGTTAAATAGCCCAGAACGGATCCTTCATTTCACAAACAATGGGCAAGGAGGGTGCCCGTCCAGGGAGCCACCATGCTGTGCCCCTTTTGTTGCCAAAGGAACCAGGACCAAGCGAGAGATCCAGAGAGACCAGGGTCTCCCCACCTCTTCTCCCACCTTCCTCAGGAGTCCCAAGTCCTTCACTGGGAGCCCCAGCCCCTGGGCAGGAAGCCGTTCATTACAGGGCAGGAAGCCTTGGGGCCTGGCAGGGAGCCCTGATATAGATGGATGTTGACTTCCTCCTCCCTGGGGCCACCTTGGGGAACTGCAGTGGAGGGGAGTGGGGAGGGAAAGAGGAGAGGTCTGATCCTGTGTTCCCCAGAAACTTTACACTCTAAGCCCACCCCCTCAGCCCCACACCTGTGGGGACGGCGCCACTGAGCACCAAGCCTTCCCTATTGCTCAGACCAAGTCAGCCCCAGGTGGGGTGTGTTTGAACCAAAGGCCTTGGAGACAGAAAGAAGGCCGGTTGGGCACAAGGCAGGAGCACCCGAGAAGGGGTACCAGCCACAGGAACACCCTCCCCACATGACCCACACATTAAGAGGATCTTCCCCCAGAATTCAGGTTTCTCCCCTCCCCACCCCCAATGATTCTGTGTACTTTAAAAACATCCAGCACCAAGGCGAGTGTCTGCATGCTCCAGGAACCCCCTCTGCTCCAGGCTACATCTTCAGAGACCCCTGCCAACACAGGGTGACCCCGTATGAGTCTGGGGAGAATCCCCTCCCCTTCGTGGGGAACAGCAGTGGTGAGTGGCGTTGTGTGCCTGTTGCAGTGGATGGACCAGTCGTGGCCTTGCCATACCGCTCCGTCCATGGCCACTATACCATCACCCTCCCACCTCTGGGGGACACCGAGGTAGGCTGGACCTGGCTCTTTCCTGACATCAGTGTCCTTACTGCATGATCGGCACCCCATCCCCACCCCATCCCACCCCGCTGCCACCTCTTCACCGCTCCCAAAGGCTCAAAGCCCGGCTCTCCTCACTGTTCCCATCTGAGGGACTTCAACCGGCAGACCCACAGGCCACCTGGGCTTGTTCTGAAAGAAAGAAAGGGGACCGTCCCCAGCTTCCTGGGAGGCAGCATCCTCAAGGCTGCTGGCTTCCTCGGCTTTGAGTTCAAGGAAGCCTGTGGGCCACAGGTGGGTCCAGGAGCATAGCTTGCTCCTGTTAATGCGCGCACAGGTGTCGTCCCATCCTGCTCATACGTGCACAGACTTAGTCCCAACAGAATGGCTCCCTACATCACTACCATCCACAGATGGTCTTCTCAGGGGCCCGGTGGCACAGGGGTTCTGCACGATTATGCTGCTCACCACCAGGTCACACTACACTGCTAAGTACCAGGTCACCCTGCTAGCCACCAGGTCACATTACACTGCTAACCACCAGGCTATACTTCTAACCACCAGGCTGCACGGCTAACCACCAGGTCACACCACACTGCTAACCACCAGGTCACACTAGTAGCCACCAAATTAAACTGCTAACCCCCAGGTCACACTACACTGCTAACCCCCGGGTCACATCACACTGCTAATCACCAGTTCTCACCGCTAACCTCCAGATGCTCGGTCTGAAAGAGGAAGCTTTCTCCTCCCATTGGCCTCAGAGCCCGGGGTCCTTCTCCCTTGTCCCAGGCTGGCGAGCAGTTGGGACTGACTCCTGAGGGGTCTTCATGACAGTAGGTCTGAAGGGCTCTGCTCAGCCCTATGTCAGGGTCGGCTCGGAAGACTACAGGCACTCTGCTGGGTGGCGGTCGCCAGTGGGGCCCTCTGGAGCGCTCTTCTGCAAGGACGCAGGGTGATCGTGGGAGCTTCTTAGGAAGCAGTGTTTAAAATGTCAAAACTGTTGGTGAGGAAAAGGCCAGGAACCTTGAACCAAGGACCCA
This sequence comes from Nesogale talazaci, assembly GCA_004026705.1. Taxonomy (NCBI): domain Eukaryota; kingdom Metazoa; phylum Chordata; class Mammalia; order Afrosoricida; family Tenrecidae; genus Nesogale; species Nesogale talazaci. The sequence goes on from PVJH01041003.1 coordinate 11,078, forward strand.
CCCCCAGCCCCCAACCCGCCACTCCTGACCACGCACACGCACACCTGCCGGTTCTCAGAGATGAACCAGCGCCGGCTGTGGGAGTTCCTCTGGGAAGCCTGGCCCCATCCACCATGCAGCCCCTGAACTCAAAGAACATGTCCTAGGCACCAGCTGGGTGCCCCTCCAGAACGCGAAGCCTGCCCTTTGGTCAAGCGTCATCGGGAAGAGGCTGAGGGGCAGTGGAAACCGTTCACAGAGCGGCCCAGTGCAGACAGAGCAGCCTCCCATTTTGATAGCTGTGTCATACAAAGGTTTGGGATGTTGCCTCGCACGACAGAGCAGCCTGCAGCCTGCCCAGCACCTTCCTCCCATCATACTGTGGCTCTGCTCAAGGTCGTGGGGGGAGGGAGGGCCTCGGCCACTTGGTGCCCCTTCCAACAGCAGGCTCAGCGTGCAGTCCAGTGGACCGTGCCCTGCAGCTGCTTCACCCAGTACTGCAAGTAGCTCGGCCGGCCTCCTGCCTGCTCGCCCTTCCCTGAGAGCTCGGCAGAAGTCCCTCCACCACGCAGATGTTTGAGGAGCAGACACACAGTGGCCCACCTCCCAGTAGTAGGACAGACTGACAGATGAGGTGGGGCACAAAACAAGCTTCTCCGATTCTGATGGGCAGAGGGAGAGGGGGACTGGCAGGAGGGAGGGACTTGGAGGCTGGACCAGGGTGAGTGTAGTCGTTACATAATTTCGTGTTGACTTGATAAATAGGATGAAGGGGTGGAGTCCATCAGGTACAGCCTATCTTCCTCCACTCTCTGCCTGCTTCACCTTCCTGTTGACCAGCCACGTGGAGCCCTGTGGAAGGCAGCCGGAGCCCTGGAGATGTTTCCACTGCCACTGGGTCCACGAGACTTTCCACCCACTGGCCTGTGATCTGTCTGCATTCGGCATCATGGCGCGTGCTGCGTGGGTCTGAAGCACTGCTTCTCAGCCTTCCTAATGTGCGACCCTTTCATACAGTTCCTCATGTGGTTAGTGACCCCCAACCATAACATTAATTTTGTTGCTACTTCATCACTGCAATTTTGCTACTGTTATGAATTGTCATGTAAATATCTGGTAAGCAGGATGTATTTCCCCATTGTTACAAATTGAGCATAATGAAAGCATAGTGATGGAGCACAAAAACAATGTCATGATACACTGTGAAAGACTTATTTCTAATGACAAATAAATGAAATGCTATCTTGAAGCATGGTGTAGCGTGGGTCACAGTCTTCACGCTGCATACTCATATGTGTGCATGTCTGCATGTGGATGGACCCGCCTGGAGACGGATAGAAGAGTGGTGTCTTGGTTCTAAGACCATCAGAAATATTTTCTGATGATCTTTGGTGACCTCTATGAAAGGGTCATTCGACCACTGATCTAAAGAGAAATTTAAAGACTAGTATTGGGCATACGGGCTAATATCAGACTTATGGACTTGACCTGGACTGGGCTGGAATGTTTTCTTAATATAGAATTATTCTTTGAAGCTCTCTCTGACACACGTGTGAGTGTCTCCAGATTTGTTTATCTAGTCCGCCTGGGCTCACACCATGAGACTTCCAACCAAGGCACTGACTGTCCGTCCACCTGCTGACAGACAGCCTTCAGCAGAGAGAAAGGACAACAGAAGAACCCACAATGTGAACTTTAATTGGCAATTAGACCGGGTGGTTTCCAATGGGTCGTCTCAATTTCAGCTTTCAGGGAAAGAGAATTGATCATCACTCTGGAAGCTGGTGGCTCGGAGGAAAGGGCTCTGCCAGGGATGGCGGCCCTCCCATGGCAGGGCAGCACTTAGGCAGCCCGATGCATTATTTATTGTCCTAAGAAGCGGGCGGACGCTTTATCATCAATGCGCGTCTGCAGACAAGAGCCTGACAGAGGAGATCAATAAACAAGGCAATCGCTTGTCTGGGAGGTTCTTTTCATTGTTTTTTGTTTGGATTTTTTTTTTAACCTTTAATCAAAATAATGTTCAAAGAAAGACTGATGGCCTCATAAGGCAGGTGAGAGCGGGACCCGGGCGGAGGCCAGGCGAACGCCGCAGAAGGCAGCCCTGGTGGAGCACGCTCCTTTAGAAATGGCCGCTCTGCTTGTGGAAGCACCAAAAGGACCCACAGAAGCAAATGTCACCTTTGTGCGGACCCCGCCATCAAATGACCATGCCAAATGGAGGCCAAGGGTGTCACAGAGGTCACACGCCTAGGGGATCCTCGGAGGCCTCGGGGGCAGGGGTTGGCCTTCACCTGCTAGCCCGACAATCAGCAGTGCAAACCTGCCTGCTGCCCAATGGAGGAAGCTGTGGCCCTCTGCTGCTTTAAGGAAGATGGCTGTAGCCACGGAACTCACAGGAGACATGGAGCCTGACCTGCTCGCTCCAGGAAACCCGGAACACAGCCCAGGCCCTACAGACACCTGATCCCGGATAACGGGCTGAGGCAAACAAGTGGAGGAGGGGGGCCTTTCAGTAAATGGGGCTGGAAAACCTGGATCCCCACCCAGAAAAGGGGAGAGCAAGATCCAAACCTCACATCATTCAAGGTGAGTTAAAGACCTCAGTATGAAAAAAAAATTAATCAAAAATACCTCATATGAAACCTAGACCTAAAGACCACCCGCAAACAAAAGTGGGACAGAGGTAACAGCCCTCCTTCAAGGTATAAACACACTAGGGAACATCATGAACATGACCTCTGCTGCAGAAGACAGAGCAGAGGCCTGGAGTCTTCAGAAACCATGAGCTTTATGCACGTCAAAGGACTCCATCAACCGAGAATCTACAGATGAAGTGGGATGGGGCGATTTAGCAGTGATATATCAGGTAAAGGGGTAATTTCAAAAATCTATAGAAAATGGTAGCTTAATGAGAAAAGTACAAAGAACCCAATCAAAACACAAGCACAAAACACGAGTAGATAATACACCAAAGCTGACACCACACGGGGCCAGCAACCATCAGAAGAAATGTTCACATGCATTAGCCTTGAGGGAAATGCAAATTAAAATACTGAGGTACCGCCTTACAGCGACACTCTTAGCAAAATTCAAAATATAATAATAAAACAGCAACCGCTGAGAGGACGAGGAGAGAGATAAACATCCCCCTCCATTGCTGAACCAGGACTGTGGGGAACAGGGGAGGCGGGGTAGGGGCACCTCCTTAGGCAAGTGCAAGCACCTTCATAAGTACCTCTCCACTTGGCACGCATCCTAAGGATATAATGGACCCAACATAGACAGACACCCAGCCATGTTGATCCCACTGATCTCTGTAGCAGCAGAAAGAAGAAGCATCAGACACCAGCCGCAGAGCAGAAGAATGGATGGACACGGGGTCGCCCCTCCCCGCACTTCTTTCTGGTCTGTCCTGCCCCACCCTCCGACCCTCCCTGCCTCCATGGTTTCCAGTCCCTTCCACGCCTTCCTCCCTGCCAGCACTGGCTTCATCTGTTTTTAAAAGTCTTATCTTTGAGGTGAAAATCGGTTTTTCTTTATTTCCCTTAATAATGATGATGCCATAAAATACTTCTCTTTATGGGATTGGCTAACTCGGCTGGGCACATGTCCTCTGATTCATCTGTGTCTTATGGTGTCTGATAGATGCACCCTTGTTTCTCTGAAACCCGGGGAAGGATGTTATGGGGAGCCTGGTCCTGGCTGGATTGTATGAGGTGGGCTGTGCAGCTATGTAGAATGTGTGTTTCCTTATAGCTATCATACCTTACAAAAAGGGGAGGGGGAAATAATATACAATGAATAAAATGATAAATGAAGTTATCATGGAGAGAGGGCGGGGGTTGGGGGGGGCTCATGGGCTTCACCACGCTCCAGTGTCCTGACCCTGCAGGTCTGAGCAGCTGTAAGGGATCTACAGGTGACCTCCTCTCTGGGGTGTGGACAGCAGTGGGGTGGTTGAGGTGACACATTGGACAGTGTACGATATGAAGAGATCATAACAACTTGTAAATTATTAGGGGATTCATGGGGGAGGGGAAAGGGGGAGGGGAAATATGGGGAACCGGAATTTAAAAAAAAGAATTAGAGGAAAGGGGGAAAGAAAAGCTTATGCCAGGCGCTCAAGCAGAAAATGTTTGGAAATGAATGTGGCAACATGTGTACAATGTGCTTAATACGAATGATGTATTGAATGTTATAAGAGCTGTAAGAGCCCCCAATAAAATCTATATTTAAAAAAA
>PVJH01041004.1:0-15266 GCA_004026705.1 Nesogale talazaci
GGCTCTTGGCTCTTGGCTCTTGGCTATCAGCGACGAAATCGGTAGCTCCTTTTGACCCCGACTGGGCAGCTCATGAATCGACTTAGCTGACTTAGCTCTGTCTCTTGGGGACCCTTTGCAGACAGTGAGGGGCGGGGTGTCCTCATTCTTCACTGTGCTCCCCGGGTGAAAGTCGGGTAAACATCTTTCTGCCCACATCCACCTGCTGGTGTCCGCAAGGGTGTCTGTCCCTCCTTCCCCGCCCTCTTCTGAATCCGACTGAGTTTCTGTCCGCTCCCTGTCGATAACGCCTGCCGCCACTTGGGAGCGCCCTCCATCCGAGATGCGATGAGCCTCCGCAGCGGTCCCCTCGCTCTGTGGGCTCCCCTTTCTGTGGCTGTGGGCATCCAATCTCCTTTTTTCTCATCCCTTTCACCTTGTTGGCGACTGTCTACCCCCAGCCTACTGTTTTCACCTTTCTTTCCACCCCTTCACCATCAGTCTGTTTTCTTTTGGCATTAAAACAAAACCAATAATCCTTTATCCTGAGTGTGTGTGTGTGTGTGTGTGTGTGCGCGCGCACGTGTAGGACGATCTCATCCAGCTCTTTCTTTTACCTTCACCCAGCACAGGGTCCTCTCTACATCCACCTGTGGTATGCGGTGGCCCATGGTGTCGCCATCCTCCTTGTCCAAGCACCACCGCGTGTTCCATCTTCTTGCTAGTGACACTGGTGCTGCGATGGACGGGGGTGCGCATGCGTCTGCTCGGGTGATGGCTCTTGCTTCTTGGGTAAACGGACTGACTGCTGGACCTTAGGGTATTCCGGCTGCCCACTTTTTGAGAAAGCGCCATGCCACTTGGCACAGTGGTTGTGCGGTCTTATAGCTACTTCCCCACCCCCAGGGTGCGGGGGCTTGTCATTTGGGGGTTTGGTTGGTGCCGATGTTGGACTGTGCCGCCACTGCCAGTGTGCGGTGCTCCCTCATCATCCTTGTCATCGCCATCATCCCTCCGGGCCTTCTCTTCATCTCCGGAACGCCTTTGGTGAGCTGCCGCACACCTGCGTACAGAGGGAGTTCCCACCCTTCATGAAGTGGTGTCAAGGACACAGTGCTTCCACAGACTCCTCCACCAGGCCCCATCGCTGTCACCACACCACCACTCTCCTCTGCCAACGGAGGTCTGTTTTCTTGTGCAGCCAAGGATCACAGCCGAGGTCCTTCAGAGCACATCTTGTAAGCACGGGGACAGGTGTCTACACCCACAGTTTTCACACCTGAAAAATGGAAACTAATGACACCCAGCCCCGCCAGCTCCCAGTGATGACAAGAGTGACTTTTATAACTGTCTCAGGGCCCACCTGCCCCCACGCCCTGCCCTTGGTGACCCCGTCTCGTTAGTCACTTATTAAAGACTAATTCCTCTCAGCTTCTGGCTATATCCAGGCTGGCGGTCAGATGGTTTGCCTCACGTTCTCTCTTGTCTTCCTCTGTGTCTTGATCAGAATCTGGTTGCCTCTCCCAGCAGGACGGTGCAGGTCCAAGTCTTTTCTGGCTGCCCTTGAGGAGCCCTCGACCCACCCTTAGGGCCATGGGCCTTGGTCAGTTGGCTAAAGTGACGCGTTCTATAAACTGCAGTTTCTCCTTTAGGCTTCACGTCAGATCCACAGGGGATGCTAGGCATCCTGGGAATATCCCAGCCCGCAGTTAACCTGTAGTCTGGAGGCTTGTCCCAGCCCCCAGCACGGAACTCTGCCTGTATCACACTATATGAGACCTGGTACTCTTTTTTTTTTCTTTTGGTGCCAGTGTTATAAAATGTAACTTTTAATAAAACCTTGACCCAAATGCCAGCAACTTCAGAAAAGAATGTGAGTAGGCAGAAGGGGGAAGAAGAAAGTTCATTTAGGAAAAATAACCACTATCTTTTTCCTAATAAAATCTTCAACACACACAATTTAAACATATACAGCTGCTGTAACACTTTACACAATTCCTATGTACTTGAGCAACAACAAGATCTAAATACAATTATATTTTTTAAACACTGAGTCAAGGCTTTACATAAAAATACCATCCTACTTTCCCCCCTAAATTTCTAAAATATCACGTACTTCCCCCAATATCTGTAGCCATTCAGGAGTTTTTAAAGGAAATTTTTGTGCATGATCCTAATTCCTAATCCCTGGCTCTTTGGGCTCAGTGACAAAAGATCAAAACCACCAGAAATGCTGGTTCACTTGCCATGTCAGATGAGACCCTGGCTCGGTTAGTCTCCTAGGACGAAAGCAGTGCTGCATCAACTGGCTCCGTGCAGGAGGGGCACGTGGAGGATCGCATCAACCAGCCATCTATGCAGTCCAGGTGATAGATGTGCATGCACGGCAGAAATCGAATTGGGTCCCCATGAACAGAGTCCATCGTACAGATCACACACTCCCGTATCTTTTTTCCCGATCCACCTCTTCCAGGGTCATAAACACCTTTCGGTAGATGCTGTATAAGGCCTATTCTTTGAGCTATCCTCATTTGTCCTCTTCTGTCAGTTGTGTTGCTAGCCGAGTCTGGCTAGGTGTAGGATGATAGACTGGAACTGGAACTTGTTCCTGATATGGCGGTGGCGGCTCCTGATCCGGCTCCGTCCTCTCACCAAAGCTTGCCCGGTCGGACTGAAACTCGTGCAGCAGGGAGATGTCATCCGAGGTGGGGGACTTGAGGCAATTCCCCATCTTCCGGGGCTGGGGCGTGGGATCTGGGGAGGAAGAAAGGAGTGGCGGGGTCGTTCGCACGCTCGGCGGTCAGCCTCGGCCGGCGAAGTGGGGTCGGGCGGCAGCTCAGGCGGCGGCGGGCCCCCTCCCTCCCCCCCGGGCGCCGCCGAGGGGCCATTCATGCCAGCCCCCTGGGGGTGGGGGCTCAGGGCCAGGCCGCAGGCTCCACCAGGGTCTTGGTGGTTGCCTCCTGCAACGCGGTGTTGGGGGGCTGAGGTGGGGAGCCCAGGCACTTACCCCCCCTCCTGCCACTCCTCCCCCTCCCCCCGCGGTGGCTGCAGAGACCTGGTACTCTTCCTCCCCTTTCTCCCCCCTCTTTCTACCTTTCTCTTCTTTCCATAGATTCCTGGATTTATTCCATGGGCTATAGTCATGTGGGGCAACTTCATAATCAATTATAACTATAAATGTAATTTTGTACTCCATTAACTACATGTTTAAAACAGGAGTTTAACTGTCTTTTGCAATATGCTGGGTTGATTGACTTGCAATCAGATTTTGTTCAGGTGCTGAGCCCCGGGGGCGTAGTGGTTGTGTGCGGGACTGTGGCCCACTGGGTTGGCAGTTCAAATCCAGCAGCAGCTCTCCAGGAGCAAGGCTGGGCCTCCTCCTCCCACCAGAAGGCAGCGATGCCCACATAAAAGAAAAAGAAGGCAGATTTTTTTTCAGGTTAAACTATTTGTACATCCAAGGTTGTCATTTCTGGCTCTAGTACCGTTTTCCTGACTCTTAGCTCTTCAGGCAGCCTTTGTCTATCAGTTAAGAGAACCCCACTCCCACCCTCCCTTAAACTCACTGCCATCAACCCAGAGTGACCCACCCTATAGGGCACAGAAGAATTCCCTTGTGGGTATCTGAGGCTGGAAGTAGAGATTCAAGTCTCTTCCACAGAGTAGCTGGTGGTTTTGAACTGATGACCTTTAGTAGTCCAGTGCACAACCACTCAGCCACCACGGATCCATATTTCTACACCACGCCCCACACCCAGGATGTACAACTGGGGAGATCCAGCACCTGGCTGTACTCTCTGTGCCCACTAGGGGGTGTGCTGCAATCAATTCAGGGCAGCTGGCCCAGTCAGCAGTTTCCTGTGCAGACCATCCTCCCTTTGGTCCACTTTTTAGAGACGGTGGATAATGAGTGTTTGGGATGCTGCCTGCAGTGGAGGAATGGGACTTCACCTCCGTTGTGAGTTTCCAGTGCAGTGTTTACTTATTGTGTGTCACAACATGTTATATGATGTCGTTTCCCAAAATTTCAGTTCCCCTTCACTACATCAGTCTTCAACTTGTAAACTAAACCTCTCGCTCAGACACTTGGCCTGCATCGGATGCATTTGCTCACCCTTGAGGGCACACATGACAGGCTGTGTGGGACCCATATGCAGGGCTAGTGTAACGTCTCATATGCTGTCCTGCCAACACTCCTGCCAGGTGGTCAGCGAGGCTTACTGCCCCTGGGGGCCCAGGAGAGCAGTTGGCCTCCCTAAGGAATTTCCCAGTAAGTTCTGGGACCGCCAGATGAGAAGCCAGGCTGCCATCACAAAATTAGTTTCCACTATATCACTAAAAAATAAACGTACACGGGCTGAGCCCCGGTGGCGTAGTGGTTGTGCGCAGGACTGCGGCCCACTGGGATGGAGGTTCAATTCCGGCTCCCAGGAGCAAAAGGCTGAGCCTCCTACTCCCACCACCTGAGGGCAGTGATGGCTTAAAAAAATTTTTTTATTTTAATAATAATAAAAAATAAACGTGCACACACGAGAGAGGCTTGTCTGTCAGTGTCTTTGGGCGTCTAGAGAGAGACGGGTCCTTTCATGAAGGGTTAGGGCGGCGCTCGGGCTGGGAGGTGGCGAGCATCGTGCACAGGAATTAATAGGGGCTGAGTGTCTCAGTACGCATGTGCACGCACGTGCCGAGGATCCAGGCAGGCTCCCCGGTTTTTTCCAGATGTAAACGTCACTGCTGGGCAGCTTGCCTCGGTTCCGTTTGCGGGTCCTTACATGTACTGGCCCTCTGGCCGTACAGCACTGGAAAGCCGTGTGTTTTCCCTCTGTAACACACCGTCGTCTTTCCCTCCCTGTTGGTGTTCGATGGTTGGTCCACCCTCTTCCTGGTGTGCTCCTTGGCAGTGTCTTGGCCCAGGCAGCACGCAGCCCTTCTTCCCTCGCTGCTCTTAAGCCACCGCAAGCAGGTTCCTGCCTTGTCATGCCCCCTTCTTGGTGCGCACACTCGGATTCTGTGCCACCTGCTGCCCAGATCCGTGGATGAGAAATGAGCGGCTCTTCCCTGCCTTCCTCCTGCCGGCCGCCTTCCCTGGGTGAGGAGCTCGGCGGGAGCCCACGGCGTCTCTCTCCAGACAGATTCTCAGCCTCGGCACTGTTGGCCTCGAGCGCCAATCCTTGGTCATGAATGCGGCCCTGTGTGTTGTAGGATGCTCCATAGCACCGCTGGCCACCGCTCGCAAGATGTCACTAGTGACCCCCGCCTCAGTTGTGGCAACCCAGGATGTCAGCCAGCATCACCCAGTGTCCCCTGGAGTTGGGCAGAGCTGCCCTGGTTGAGGGCCCCTGCTCCGTTGTTCCCCCGTCGTCTCACAGCCACCCAACTGCTGTCCCCGTAAGCCTCTGCTGGGCACAGTGCACGGCACACCTCAGGTGCCCCACAGGCAGCCCCAGCCCTGGCCCACTGCCCTCCAGGCACCTGTGTGGTACCCCCAACCTTTCCGTATAGAGCACCCAGCAAACGGCTGCCTCATTCATAGACACCCCCCTTCCCCCGCCCCAGTGGTTTGCTGCAGTGATGGCCACGTTGACTTCCTGAGTGACCCACGGTCAGATTTTAAACCCTTCTAACCGCGTCGCTGTCACAGGCCCTGTTGGGTCCGTCTTTGCCATAATACACACGTGACAATGTTGGCCAGGTCGCTTCTGACTGTTAACCCTGACGTACCCCGACCCACAGTCTGAAGAAATGGCCTGGAACAACTTTTGCCACAAAACTCGGGTAAATAAATCCACCTGCTTTTTTAATTCTCAAAATTAGATTGGCTGAATTGCTCAGTATTGACTCAGATGACTGTTGAAGTGGATGTGTCTGAAGGGTGTGTGGACCCAGGGTCCTGGGAAGCAGTCCTGCCTTTAAAAGAAACTGAAAGGATTTATGGCAGAAACGATGTGCTTATTCTGAGGCTGTGGGTAGTCTGTGTGGCTTCTGAGTGTTATTCTGTCGCTCCTGGTATTCTCCAGAAAGGCAGCCTTTTGCTCAGCTGTGCAGCAGTCAGGGCTCAAAGGGTGGGGAGGAAGAATGTGCTGGTAGGTAACTGGAGAGCAGCAGTGGTAGTGCCTGCTTCCTCAGGGACTCTGGGAAATCAGCCTCATGTTGACGAGAACCGCGGCTGACCGAGGGAGGGGGTAGCCCGGGGGCTTCAGGGCCAGAGGAGGAGGACCCCTCAGAACCCCCGTCCTGCCCTTGGACCCACGGCCCACATGTCGATCTCGGATGAGGGAGTCACCGGGAGGGTGTCCCTCACTTGTGTTTTCAGATTCCTTTGTTTGTCCTTCCATTTTCTTTTTTTTTTTCTTTTTTGGTTTTTGGGGCATCACTGCCCTCTGGTGGTGGGGAGGTGGGAGTAGGAGGCTCAGCCTCGCTGCTGGAATTGAACTTCCAACCCAGTAGGCTGCAGTCCCGCGCACAACCACTACGCCACCGGGGCTCAGCCCCTGTCCTCCCATTGTCAAGAGCTGTGCTTCCTGCAGAAAACTAAGACCTGTCCTGTGGCTGCCAGATGTGTCCTGTGGCTGCCGCATCCCAGCAGCCCCGTGGGGCCCCCCAGGCTGGGCTCCCTGAGGAAGCAGGCGGCCCCATCAGTCTCCCACTGGGCCACTGGTGACTAAGAACTACCGTCCCTTGAGTTTGAAACTGAGCATGTTTTCAGGGCTCCTTTTTCCTTATCACCTCCCCCCAGCCTCACCTCTGCGTCTCCTGTTCATGATCCTTATCCTATACGCCCCCCGAATGCTGCCCGAACGGGGCACAGTGCAGTTCTCTGGGCGTTGCCGAAACCCACACGTGTGTTCCTGTGCTGTTGTCCCCACAGAGAACTTGGAGTACAACTTGGAGCCTCAAGAAATCTCGCACCCCGACGTGGGACGCTACTTCTCAGAGTTCACCGGCACCCACTACATCCCCAACGCCGAGCTCGAGATCCGGTACCCCGAGGACCTGGAGTTCGTCTACGAGACGGTGCCGAATATTTACAACACGAAGAAGGAGGAGAGCGCCGAGTAAGAGCGCGCAGAGGGCGCCGTGCCGCTGCCATCTTCCGCCAGGACCCGATCCCTGGAGAAGCCCAAGCCTCCTCCTGCGTGCCCGCCACCCGCCGCTCCCAGGTCACCCTGGCCGCCGCCGCCGCAGCCCAGCCCCTGCTGCTGGCCGCCCACACTAGTGCATCAGCCCCGGCAGGCCCGGCGTTCAGCGGCATGGCTTCAGTGCTCAGCCTGTGGTGTGGTGACAGCACGCGCCCTCTGTCCTTGTGAGGTCCCATGACGGACACTCTCCTGTCTCCGCATCGTGGCCCTTCCTCTCTCTGTCTCTCTGTCTCTCTCTCTCTCTCTGTCTCTCTCTCTCTCGTGTCCTTGGACATCGCATTCGGCGGGCAGGCGGCTGCACGCTTCTCCGCGGGCGGGGCTGGACCTGCATCTTAGTTGCTTGTCCAGAAGGAAAGCCGCCCGCCTTCTTGCCAGCACCTGGGAGAGGAGCCACATTGCTCAGCTCGTTGAGGTCCGTTGTGTCTCCGTTGGAAGCGCCGCTTTTCGGTGTCCGATCTTCTGTATTTGAATTGAGAGTTGTCCCTCCCCTGGCCCTTTCTTGGGGTACACCTGCGTCTTCTGTTTTATGACGTGTCGTTCTTTGAGAAAACAGAGTTATGGCCCTTGTCAATGGAGTTGTACCACCTTCACGCAGTATTCGCTTTAAAGTGACTCTTTCCTGCCTTTCTTTTCTTTCTTTTTTTTTAGGTTGAAAAAAAATCTCTATCCCAGGTAGGTCTTAAGTCAGCACTTGGTTCTGTTGGTAGATGTTTAAAGGCATAGGAATCATGTTGCTTGGTTTCCCAAGGCCTAAGGTCGAGGTTTCACATTTGTAATCAGAAGAAATATTGAACCTTAAACATTGAAGAAAAGGTAGGGGTCCTCTCCAAGACCAAGTGAAAAATGTAAAATGGGGTAGCACCCCTGGATAGTCTGTGTCTTCAACGCTGGACTGGTGGCAAAGGACTTGGACACCATCTGTCCCCATGAGGTCTCCCAGGCAGACCAGCCCTGTCTGAGGTGTGGGGAAGGCGGCTGGCCCCCACGCACCCTGGCCCCCGAGGTCCACCATCGTCATGAACCCACCTCCCACACTAACCACTGAAGGGGCCAGCCACAGGCCAAGCACCTGCCTGCCTGTCTGTCGGTCTCGGTCGGCATGCAGTCCTCTCCACGTGCTTCTGCTTCCTACTTCGGAAATCCTGGGTGGCCGAGGCTGAGCAAGCTTCCAGAGACCACTGACTGGCGAGGGAAGGCCACAGCCCTTGTTAAAAAGCCCTTGTGGGAGTCCCTGGCCGGCCATGTCCATGCATGTCTCCGGTCAAGTCCCAAGTCCAGTTCTTTAGACCGGCGCTTGAACCCATGCCCGGGCCCGCCTGCAGTTGCAGGGGAATCGTAACACTACCTTCATGTCTTGGGGACGGGCAGCATGGCGTGCGTGGGTGACGTGCCTGACCGGGGAGGGGAGGGGAGGAGAGGAGCGTAGCAAGAGTTGATAGCGTGTGTTTTCTGCCTCCGTTTCCTTTTTGTCCATAGAGAACACGCATCCAAGCAAACTGCTTTCACTTTGACCCACTTCCTCTGTAAATATGTACCTAGACTATTTTTTAATGTGTTTCTTCATGATGCTTCATTTGGTTTCCGGAAGCCTGTATTACTTGTGTAAGTTGGTATTTGGGCACTTTATATTTTTCTAAAAACGTGTTTTGGATCCTGTACACTAATAAATCATAAGTTTCTTTTAAAAATTTTTTTCCAAAAGTTCTCTCCACTTAAAACGCTCTCCACCCCAAGCCCCCCACGAAACAAATCCTGTTGTAAAAGTAGAACTTTGACAATGTTAAGATACCTACTACTTGGATATATTAGCTTCTCGTCAGATGGATGCCAGGATTTTATTTTATTTTTTTGTACGATGATTAATAAACGGAACTTAACCGGAGAAACCATCCAAACGGCCTGCCACGTCTCGTTTCGGAACCGACCCAGCCCGACCTGGCAAGTGGGAGGTCTTTGACCCGTTTTCTGACGTCAGCATGCCAGGGTCCCCAGGTACCTGGCCACTGTGAGTTCCCCGCCAAAGGCTGGCCTGGGACCCTGCCAGTCTGGGCTCCGGACCGTACACACTTGCTGCCACCAAGCCCATTGCGTCTCAGCGAGCCTCTGGAACGGACGGGACCCATGCCCCTGTGGGTCTCCCAGACTGACTGGGAGCGGGAAGCTGCCGCGCCAGCCTGCATGTGGGTGATAAACGGGACTGGGACTGCAGACGGCGGGGGAGGAGGCTGAGTGTATAGAGAGTACTAGATGCTTCGAGAAGATCGCTGGGGTGGGTTTCAGTGTCCGTGTAATGCCATCAGGCCCCAAGAGGGGGAGTACGGAGGGCAGCCCGGCGTGTCCATCTGAGGGATGCAGGGGTACACTGCAGTTACCCAAAAAGGGAGTCAGGTGCCCAGCTTCCCTTGACTGCACTGCCTGTCGGTGAGAACGGGTTTCTGCCCAGCAGTCTGTCCACTGAGTCCCCCTCCCCACAGGGGCGTCACCGCCCACTGCAGCCACGCTGCCTCTGGCCGGTCTTACACTAATAACTCAGGCACGGAGGGCGCTGAGAAACGACGGCAGTGAAGGGCTCTACACGTTTTGACCATTCGGTATTGATTGTATTTGGGCAGTGCCAGCCCTGAAATACATGGACGCAAAGCTGCCTAACAGCTCTGACACTGCAGAGCTGTGGCTGGGCAGGGCAGCCCTCCCTCAGACCCCTGACCTTTGCCCTTTGTGGAAGTTCTTTCGTTGAAAACCTTCGGTTCTGTGCCTGTGTGCCGCTGTCTCTCCGCGCCGGGCGCGGGGATTCCAGCCTTCTTGACCCATTGCAGCCTGCCCTTGGCCTCAGGAAAAACCCTCTGAGAGCAGGACTCGTCCGCGGACCCATGGCACCACACTTGGCCTGCCTTCCTCAATGGCCGTGGCTGGTCGCCACGGTGTCCCTAAAGACAGGCTCGCCGGCCGCGTGGTTCACGTGGAGTTCAGTGGAAGTCTCAAGCCAGCGCTCCCACCTCGGCCCTGCCTGTACTCACCCCCCGGTATGGAGCGCACAGAAGGAATGTTCTGGAACATCAGGCACAATCACTGCACTTCCCTGCGAGAGGGCACTTTTGCCAAGTGGCACAAGCTTCCCCCCTGCCAAGGTGCCTCCTGTTCTGGCCTTAGCCCGTGCCAGCTGGGAGCGTCCAACTTGCCCCCAACTACCTCAGGATTCTGTGCTGACGGAGCTGTGGATAGTAGGTTCCGGAATAAGTTGAGCACCCTTTTTTTTTTTTTTTTTTTTTAATTCTTCCCCCAAGCAGGGCTGGGAACCAGCCAGTTCTCTGTCAGCCCTTTCCCTGAGATGTAGCCTGGCTGCCCCAGATGTATTGAATTTGACTAATTTTAGCAAGAGCTTCAGGAGACCTAAGAATCACCTGGAGCTCTCGTTAAATTTTTTTTAAAAACAAACTCCCTTACTGTTGAGTCCACTGACTGGTAGCAACAATATAGGACGGGGCGGAACTCTGGTGAGTTTCTGAGACTCACTCGGCCTTTGTCCCCGAGGGCGGCTGGTGGTTTTGAACTGCTGACCTTGTGGTCAAGAGCCCAGCAGGAAGCCCTCTCCGCCTGCAGGCTCCCTCCATTAAAAACGAGAAGTCTGTCGGGGGGTCGGTCAGAAGGAACCAGCTTGAAGCCTAGTGTTCTTTCATTTCCATTAGGATGCCCTTTTCATGACCATGAGCTCTATAAATCCGATCGTACTTTTGAGATTTGGAAACGGTACGCGTGAATTTACAGGTGGGGCGGCATCAGCTGCACATGTGGTCGGCGGAGTGCCCAGCTTGCGAGGTAAGCACCGGTTCGGGTTTGTTTACTGAGTCGTGACAGACGTTTTGGGTTTGTTAGCTGATGCTGGGCAAACATTTGCACGTGGTTTTAAAATGCATGCCCGGCGGATGGATAACGAGGCACTCACAAGCCCCTGCTTACCTGGCACCCTGGGCACGCCTGTCGGGGACTGCCAATTTGAAAAGAGAGGCTTCACTTCTGTAGGAGGGTGCTCCGGGGTTGGGAAGAGACACGTGCCAGCCGGGTCAGGAAACCGCCTCTTTGATTAGTGAAAAATGCGAGTGGTTCCCCACCGATTGGTCAGGAAGCCAGGTGGGTCCGAGCTTAGCTTGTTGATTGAGTAATCTGCAAGTGCCCCAAACCCACGGCCAGTCAGTTTGAACCCTGTACTGTATGTTGTACGGAGCATCCGTGGGAAGAGGGATGTGTATTAATATTCAAGTCTCGTTTCTCATCACTTGATAACATCCTAAGTTGAGGACTGTGTGCTCGGTAGGAATCGCCCTTTAACATACGAAGAAACAGCCTCAGGAAAGGGAAGGGGGTAACTTCCCCAAGAACACACAGGTCTTGGATCACCGAGGACCCGGGTCCCAGTGCGGCCCACCATCCCCATAGCAGGCGCTCCTGGCAGTTTCTCTCCTGTTACCGCCTAGGCCTTGCCCCCCCCCCCCCCCCCCCCCACGTTTGCCATCACCACTGTGCCCACAGCGTGCCTTCCCAGTGCCATCCGGCCCAGAGAGCGCCTCCCCAGCACTTCAGAGGGGCAGCATTGTGCTGGGACCCACGGCCTCTTCGGATCTAAACCTGGATGCTCTGTGCACCAAGGGTCCCAGGTCCCGTGACATGCTGTCCCCGCCCACCCGGAATGACAGACTGGTGGCCGGGCGGGTGACTTCACTCCTTAGCCTCGCAGAACGAAAAGAACTCCCTAGGCTGCCCTCCATGACAGGGCCCCTCTGGTTCGGTGATCCTGTGTGGCAGAACGTGCCAGCACGGTCGCGTTTGAGCGAGTCAGGAGCCCGGGAAGGGAGGGCGCACCCAGGACCCTGTGGTGTGGTGTCGTGTCGCAGGAGGGCTGCCTGTCCCCTGCCACTTGGCCTTTCCGGGAATTCGGCGCTGCCACCAAAATGGTTCCCAGGACCACCTGTGGATGCCTGGATTTCTCAGGGCAGCCTTCAGTCAGGTGTTTGTCTTGCTTCTGCAGCCCGGAGCCCCCTTTCGGGTGGAAGGGCTTCCGCTGCCTTCCTCTTCTTCCTCCTCCTCCTCCTCCTCCACTACTTCCTTCTTCCTGAGATCCCACCCGCTAGTCCCTCTAGCGCAGGCCCACGGAGCCGGAGCTGTTGCTGGGGGAAAGACGAGGCTACCAGCCCCCCTCCCCCCCGAGTTCCGCAGTCTCAGACCGTCCTCCCCATCGGGGCGCTTCCACACCAGGGCTAAGTCCATGGCCGGCCGCTGGGGGAGGACACGGTGGTGCTAGCAGAAGGCCGGGTTCCGGCCCCAGGGGTGTGGGCTTTTTGAAGTGCCCCGCGCTGTTCCCCCAAGAGCGCCCCGCGGGAGGGCAGCAGACCCCTCGGGCAGCGTTGGACCTGCAGGAGACACACAGATGGCTCTGGGGGAGGGGGCTGGTCGGATGGTTCGTCCTTCGGGTCATCTGGCAACGGCAGACGTTGGTCGTCGCTGTCTTGGTCGGTACAGTAGGCAGGGGTCGCTCGTGGGGCTGCAGAGCCACCCGGGGGCAACCAGCGCCCTGCAGCCTGACGTCTCAGTCCGCACCGGGACCAGGAGTGGGGGGAGAGGGGGCAGGGGCCTGCAGGGGAGAAGTGGGAGGGGGCAGGCTGCACAGGAGCCCCAGGCATCTTGCCAGTTTCCAGCACCGCCCTCTGTCCCTCACTCCCCACCCCCACCCCCACCCCCTGGCGATGAGAGGAGCGCTTTCCTCCAAGGAACCAGTGCTCCCTTTCGGGGAGGAGAGCGCGGGAGAGTGGTAATTTTCCTCTGCTTTCCCCCGGTGAGTCAGAAAGAAAGAAGCAGACCCTGTTCCCAGCTTGTGCGGAGTCCTCCGTCTGTCTCTTGCTGAGTGGCACCGGGAGGCTTGGGGAGCCTTAGCTACGCCCCCTCCCACCCCACCCCCTCTCCACTTCTTTCCCAGAGTTATTTCCATCTCCCGCCATCCCCAGAGCCCTACCCCGCCAGGAGCTAGCCACGCGCCTTGAAAATGCCACCTATTGCCTGCCGCTGCCCCGTGGAGGCTCCACGAGGGTCCTGGAGGCTCACGGGTGGGTGTTGGGCCACGTGTCCCCGCCCCTGTGGGTCAAACCAAGACCCCCACAGGAGCAAACGTACTGCCCCATGCCCCAATTACCCACAAGGACCTCCCAGGACAAGGGCGAACTGCTTCTTTACAGGAGGCAATAGCCTCATCCCTCTCCCGACTAGTGGCTGGAGGTTTCAAACCAGCCCCACCTGTAACCCAGCAGGTTTCCATGCACACAGCAGGCTAGGGAAAAGTTTGGCTTCCCTAGGTGACTCAGAAAAGCAGAACCATCTTACTCTCTTCCATCTCACTGGGACCCAGTACAGTTCCAGACCCACATGGGGACCAGAGGAGTCCCAGGAGGCAACAAAGAAGGGGGGGAGGGGCAGTTTCTCATCCTGTGGCTGGGAGCTTTCTGATTTCCTGGGCACAGAACTCCTTGATTACTTGGCATGAAAAGAGGGTGCCCAAGGCCCCCTTCCTCCCCTCTCCCCCCACCCCACACACACTTTGTTCATCTTGCCCATCAAGAGACCCTGTGACCTCCTTGAGCCTACCACCATCGCCCTGGTCCCAGGCACCACTGCCTCTTAACCTCAAAAGGTTCAACCACCTCTAACTGTTCTTCCCAAAAAAATAGACATCTTCTTAGGCACCACCCTTACTTGCTAGGCTGCCAATGCCCTCAGGGCTACCTCCAAACTCCTATGCCCAGCTCAGCACCCTCCCACCCAGAGATGCAGCCTGGACCTCGGGCCCCATGGGGCACCGTGACTCCACCATCTCCCCCCCGCCCCCCCCCCCCACACACCCACCCCTGCCCTGGCTAAGAGCTCCTATCCTCTCTGCCTCTGGATTGGAGCACTCGCCTGTGGGGTTTTCATTGGCTACCCTGAAGTTTTATTTCCACCCTGTGTACCTCAAGTGCCTTGAGCTCCTTAAGAGGCCTGGGTGGGGGCACGGGGGCGGGAGGGTGGACCAGGGCGGATTTTATACAAAGGAGCTTCCAAAAGTTCCAGGGGAGGAAAAAAATCCCTTTATTGCATTTTTGCGTTAATTTTTTGACGTCCCCACACATATCCTGAACCCAATGAGAGCCAGAACTGGACAGGCAGGACTTGTCTTCTGCATCATGCCATTTTCTGGAATTTAGCAGGACGCAGACTTTTCTTTTTAAAAGCATTTTGGGCTGAGCCCCGGTGGCGTAGTGATTGTGTGCAGGACTGCGGCCTACTGGGTCAGTGGTTCCGATGCAGCAGCAGTTCTCCAGGAGCAAGGCTGGGCCTCCGACTCCCACCAGGGGGCAGTGATGCCCACCCAAAAAAACATTTTATTGGCATATATTTCTGATAGACTACAATGTAATAGTTCAGTCATATTCAGAAGAGTTGCTCAGTCACCCCCACAATCCGCCTCAGAGCATTTTCTTCTCTCACTCATCGGCTCCTCATCGTCCCCTACCTCCGCTGCCACACCCCTAGGTCATGATCAATCCAGTTACTCTAATCTCCCTAACCTGGATTTAATATACAGGAAACCACACAAAATGCAAAACACATCCACAATGACTAACCCACACAGAAAAATCTCAAAAGAGAGCAGGAAATATTAAAAACTTTACAACACCCACGACCACCAGAGGCAGTGATCCCCCCCCCAAAAAAAAAAAAAAGAAACACTTTAGGTCTAAAAGGAAATCAGACAATCAGGTATGACATTTTAATCTAACGATATCTCCCATAATAGGCTTTACAATCCTCTGTCTGACAGCAAGGTTACCCACATCCCTCAGCGATGTCCACAGGGAATTCCCCCGAGGCTAATCCGTGTGGGACTCTGCAACCGCCATCCGTAACTTTCTGCAAACCAGGTGTTCATGGTGTGCACTCTGATACCATTCCCTCCTCTGCGTGTGGATTTTATTACCCACAACCCTGGGATCACACAGCCCCACGTGCTTCCCTGCGGACTTCGTCCATGTCCCCCTTAGATGGCGGCTAATTTCAAGACAGGCCACTTGGCTCTTCTCTGACAGGCTTCCGCCTCACACAGGTTCTGGCTTTCACAGGTTGTAT